>CM031946.1:28016651-28077068 GCA_018749465.1 Paracanthobrama guichenoti | reverse complement strand
AAGCATCATTTCATGGCTAAAATGGAAAAAGTGGCACAAATAATGTCAATAATTGTTGAATTATGAAGATATAATGAAAATAAATCTTATTGGATAAGCATAATTTTTAGACATTTTATGCCCATTTTCAGGTATTTTTAGACTCAAATAAACTTTATTTGTCCACTTAAAAAAAAGAAAAAAGAAGTCCTTTTATGTACATTTCAAGACACTCTGGCTTATGAACTTGTACACTCTTTTTAGCATGTTTTTAATCACATTTGCCACTGTTTTGCATTTGGATCTATTTTATATCCAGGTATAATCTGGTTTCTTCATTACAGTTTTCCTTTGAGATAAGATCTTTCACTCTTTAACCCAGTTTCCTAATATTTTAAGCACATCATTAGACAATTTAAATGTTTTCACCAATATATTAAACTCTGCATATCTTTAACACGTCATCTCTTTTATTATTTGTTTATAAGGTGCTATGTATATTTCTATGCACTTTTGTGATTTTAGACAGCGTTATGTAAACAGGACTTTTATTTGGTGTGGTGATGTGACGTCAGTAAGGCTGCGCCGCGCTCCTGTATCTGTTGCGATTCGACTGAAGAAAGGTTTGTTTAAGCGTTTGGTGTTTAAACCTATAGAACGCGTCCAATCAACTTAACGGTCTACAGTTGTTTATTATTGAATGCAACATAGTAATGCTTCATCTAACATTTATTTAAAAACACACCCATATACGAGTAACGCAAAGGTGCGTTGTTTGTCTCCTTTTATCCAGAAACAGTTTATCATGAACGCGAGTTCGTCCACTGACAAGTAACGTTAGCGATGAGAGAATGGCTGAGTCAAATGATCGTTTGATTCGAATCGCTCGATTCACCGACAAGATCTGCTGTTCAAAACTGTAAAAATGCAACAGAAACACAAATGACAAATCATCATTTTTTCATGAAAGTGCAGTCTATTAAATGTGATCTACAAATCATTTAGATACCAATGATTAAATGATAAATCATAGCTATATCGGTTTGGTATTTATTTTATTAATTGGTATAGCTAGTTTTTACATTCTAAAAGCCGATTTTAAAAAAGATTTTAATCTTTGACAGGTATAGAAGAGCGCGATCATTACGAGTGAGTCAGTCCACAACACGCTAAGCGATAATTCCAGGCACGGCGTGACATTCTGCTGAACTCAACCGTGCGAGATCTTGTAAACAAGGACAACCCTGCCAACATACTGGGTTTTTCACGAAATCATAAAGCCCTGTTTCCTCTTTCAAGTTCTTTTTGCCCTTACTTATTACAACATTACTGGTGCTTTTTTTTTTTACCTATAAATCAAGCAATAATGTCCAGAGTTACGGTTAGAACAAAATAAAAATACAGCTTTATTTATTCTGAAACAGAAGTGCGTTCAAATGTTATTTTATATTACAGTAGCTGCATTCTGCGTGGCTGAAGCTCAGTGCTGATACCAGATTCCTGGCACGTCTCTGCCACCTCCTTCCAGGCCTGGTCTCGGGTTTGTGTCTGGTATGTATACAAAAGATTAATTAGTACAAGCGGTTCTTCATTCATCAGTGTTTAAATGACTGCACAGTTGGCTAGCGTCTGATCTCGAGGTTGCGTGGGCGTAATTGGCTAGGCGTCTGCGCTGGCGAGAGTGACTGAATAGAGCGATCTGATTGGATGGCGCCTGCGTTGGGCGCTTGAAAAGTTGAGAAATCTTCAACTTTTGCCACTTGCAGTGAGCCGGAACCCTGAATGTCACCCATTCAAAGCAAATGAGAAAGCGCTGCTGGCGATGCCCGTGTAGATACCCAGTACAAGTGCTCTAACACTCCCAGAAGCCATTTAATGGGATGGATAACACTCTGAAAGCATGACTTCATTTGACAGAAGAGCTGTAGAGATATTCAAGAACTATATTTCTCATATATTAGATATATTAGTATATAAAATAGCTTTATTTACAAATGTCATGTTTGTATTTTTTATTTTTTTATTTAACATTATCAAACATTAACATTAAAAAGGTTTCATGTTCACCCAAAAATGAAAAATTAGCCCATGATTTGCTTTCGCCCTCAAGTCTGTCCTAGGTGTATATGACATTCTTCTTTCAGATGAATAAAAGTTATATTAAAAAAAGTCCTAGCTTTCTTTCTGTTAATTATAACTTTCAGCAGCTCCAGGCACATGAACAAAAGCGCCCGATCTCGTTGGTCGGACAGTTTTAACACAGCTCATCAAGCCAAGAAAAGCGAACCCGCGGTTTAAAAAAAAAAAAATAAAAATGCCACTTTACACCTGCCAGTGTGCACACTCACATTGCCGCCCTTTGTTTAGTCACGAGGTGTTAAGCGGCGTGCGTGTCGTCCCGGTGTGAGCAGTAGCCTTTGCAGTCGTTAAGCGTGTCCCGGCAACTCTTTACCAGAGACTGAACTAGAGCTGATTGAGACTCTCAGAGATTTAGCGTGGATTCATTTTCCTCTCTTAATTATTCTCATCTCAAACAGGACAAACAGAAAAACTCCTGAGTGAAGCGACAGAGATCCACATGTGACTATTATAAAGATGGCGTTTTATTAAAGGGAGAGTGAAGGCGTGAAGATTGAAGAAACATTCAGAGTGAAAACTGAAGATACTGAGGAACAAACAGGTTGGTTTCATTCTCAAGCTGAACTCAGTCACTTAGATTGTGTTCTAAATAGCAGAATCATTGCATATATTTGAATGAATATAATGCACTCTCGTCAGTATATAGCAACATAGACCCAGTAATGGACAGACATAGAAGGATTCGCGCAGTGATTGGAAAGGTCTATTGGCCTAAGGTCTAAGTCCCACGCCCACGGACCGCTGGCTCAACGTCTGATGCATATGGCACACTTATCTGCTAACACTTAAGGAGTTTCAAAGTACCGTCATCTGATTGGTTGAATTCTACACAGGATGTCCGCCGAGGCGTGTTGCGGTTTTTAACGGTCCGACTGGTAAAAAAATGCCGCGACTCCAAACTCCCTCGTGGAAGAAGAAACGCTGTCATGTTTACAACTGTGACAATGAGCATACACCCGGATAAGACTAAACGCCTGGGTTTTCAAAAGTATTTTTGGCGTTCACGTGCTCCATTGTTGCAGAAACTTGCACAATGTTCTTGAATTAATAATTTATAGGTGTGTGCTGGTCTGTTATTGCAAGGATATCTGTGTCAATGAGGTTCATTCTTGTTATACAGCATGTTTCAAGCAGCCCTTTGAGGTTCATTCTTGTAGGGACCTGAGTGGTCACAAAGAGAATAACACCAGGTATCTGTTTAAATGTTGTTCCAAAAGAAATGTAATACTTTAAAGGCGAGAAATGAAACAGTGGATAAGAGCAAAAACGGTCTAAAAACTAGCACCAAGTTCTCTTACTAACTGTTTGGAAACTGTTTCTTATGATTTCTTAAATGCATAATTTTCCCACCAAGTTAATTGGAAGGAACATACCATTTTCTGTAAAACTAACCGTTGTCTCTATACATTTAAGGGGATAGAGAATCAACACTGGCTCTCCATCACAAGCATGTTTGAATTTCGCAAGAACCAACGAGGTTCATTCTTGTGTCACGCAGCACAAGAACCAATGAGGTTCATTCTCATGTGTTATGCTATGCAGTATATTTGAGCTTCTACGAGAACCAATGAGGTTCATTCTCCCGTGTTCTTGCGCAGCACGTTTGAGTTTCTGCAAGAACCAATGAGAGTTCATTCTCGTGTTTCTCGCAGCACGTTTGAGCTTCAGTAAGAACCAATGAGGTTCATTCTCGTGTTTCGCAGCACGTTTGAGCTTCAGTAAAGAACCAATGAGGTTCATTCTCGTGTTTCGCAGCACGCGTTTGAGCTTCTGCAAGAACCAATAAGATTTCTTGTGTGTCAAGCATGTAGGTTGAGCTTCAGTTTATGTTCGCTGATCAATTTTGTATGCAAATAAAAGCCTAAATTCAGTATGTTAAGTCATATAAAACAATCGTGTCTCTTCAGAAAATTCGGACTAAACCATGGATAATTTGTATGGATTAGTTTTACAATCTCTTTATGAACTTTAAGTTTAGATTTCAGTAAAAATTAATTTGTGTTCTGAAGATGAACAAAATTTGTATGGGTTTAGAAGGGCTTGAGGGTGAGTAAATGATGACAATGTTCATTTGGGTGAATTGACCCTTTAATACTGCAGTGACATGTCACCAGCATGACAAGATGTGCAAATACCACTCAAAACACCAGCTTCCTCACTTGAATGAAAAGGTTTTTAGTCTAAATAAAAGGCTAGTAGGATTGTAAAGGAAATTGAATAAATTATGATAATTTGATAAAATAAATGAGCATGCCATAGCTATGTTTGGGATCAACTTTAAAAGAGAGGTTTGCTAAAACAGAGGTTATTGTTGGCTATATAGTTTAATATCTTGTCACAGAGACTGCTGAATGTATACAATTGTAAGTTTGGAAGTTACTCTTTTTACCATTTAAAGTAAAATGATTCCAGATATAGCTACAGCACGTGAGGCTGTGCTGGTCAGCATGACTAACAGCTACCACCCGGTTGTGGCAGGGGCCATAACCACCATAGACATTGAGGGGGACAAGTCCCCCAATAGTCTGGTCTGCATCAGCAGTCTAACGGTGCTCGTCCAATGTCAAAATGATTGAGATGGCCAATCAAATCAAAGTAGGCAGGGTTTACATTCTCTTTTTGGCTCGTGCACAGCCAATGTGTCAATCTATTGCTTAATCCGTTGCGAGAGCGCTATTCTTTCGGTGAAATCACAAAACAAAATGAACACAAAGCGTGTCCCTGCCCTTAATATACAATCATTGAACATCTTGATTTTAATGAAAGAAAAAAAACAATATGAGGGTGGATTAGAACCTGTAATCTTTGACATGGTTTACAGAAATTCTACCAACAGACCACTAGGATTTTAAATGTAAAGCTGCAGCCCATAACTTTTGCGCTCTAGCTGTTAATAAACAGAACTGCGTCTTACTGGAAGAACATTGCAGCCGAGCTACTTCTCTCTGTTTTTTTGTCTATGGCGATTCAATGCAGGGACTGTGCTCCTCCGCAGCAGTTCCTACCAGACCGCTCTGAAATAGTCCCAATATAAACACTTATTATAAGTGTCCCAAAATGATTCAGGAGTAAGACAAAAACAAGTCATGTTGTACATTATCATTATATAGGTTTTGTGAATCTTGAACACAAAAAGATATGGACAGATCTGTACAGCAGATCTGTGTGTTTATTCACTAACGGGAAGAATGTTGAGACTAACAATATATTTGATGCAAATTAATGCAAATATTATTTGCAAATAGTCCCAAAATTATTATTTCCCAACTAGAAATTAGACCTATAAATTTAGTTTTCACTGTTCTGTTTCTTTGTGCTTTATATTTTATTAAATTTAGCCATACACTGCTTTTTCTTTCTTTTTCCCTGTTTTTGCGGGTTGGTCACTCAAATTTCCCCATTTTAACAATATTAATAAATACAACTTGTGCATTCATTCCCTCATTTTATTTAAAAGGCATGGCCATGTTGTACTCATTTCTTGCTAGTTGTAATTTAAAGAAAGAACAAATCAATGTAACGTGGGCTGTGGATCTATTTTTCAGCATGTCATAATGCGGGGCTCCATAGTACATTACATTTCACAAGCACCGGTAATTCAGTTTTGCTTGAATCACCACAGTTCTCATAGTGGAATACGGGACATAAATGTCTTGCTTGTAGAACATTAATTTTTACTTTTCTGACCATTTACAAACACGTTTCATTTGCTTTGGGATATTGGGAGAAAACATTATGAGATATGAGGCGAGTCCTGCTTGTGTCCCGAAGCCTGATATATGATGAAATATAATTAAACTTGACTTGGTAACTACATTTCTATTGCTTTCCATATTCAAGGACTTTGTATTATTTCTATTTATTACACTTTTAAAGTCTGAATCACATTGAGTCGTACCACACTCCAAAACTAGTCACACTAATGAAGTTGAAGTTGAAGTTTATTTGTCATTACACATGTACAAGTACAGTATAGCGAAATGAAGTTTGGAGCAAGCCTCCGGCCGCAGCCGATTATTCAGGGCGCCGCCCTCGCTCTCAGAAATACAAGAATGCAATTTAGCAAGCATTACATAGCAAACACAACAAAACATAAACATAAACATAAACATGACACAGTACACGTGGTCACGTGGTGGGATTTTTGTATGGAGTGGGAGAGGAGATAGATAACAGACAGGGCAGACGGATGGAACGGGGAGGGAAGGTCGGGTATGTATGGTGCAGTGAGTCTGAGATTGTGTTGTGTGAGAATGTTAGCCATAACTTCAGATGTTTTCGAGTTCAGTTCTATGGTTTGTCCTTGAAGGGAGATAAGGCAGTGCACAGGAAGATAGCAGACAAAGCTGTCAGGCTGAAATCCCAACCGAGAGATAGGGACCAAGTGAGGTTCGTTGGGCTAGTTGATTAGGTCAAGGCCAAATACAATTTATTATTTTTAATCCATTTGATGATCTTCGTAATTTGTCCGGATCATAATCAATCAATCAGATCTGGTCCTCAGCATTCGCGTCGGTCTGTGCAGTTTCCCTAGACATTACGTCCAGCCTCATGGCCAGACCGGTTACAGTCCGTAAAAGTTCACCGATCTGACCACCGATAGAGCTCCACTCTACCCTCGCGTATCCGCGAGTCCGGACTGCGTTATTCACGGTTCAGTTCCTCAATTCCTATCACTTTCTGATCTAATTCCTTCAAGCGGTCACACACACAACCCGAAGCATTCTTTAATTTCCACAGACAGCGGCTGGGTGAATTTGCTTGCAGCTGTCTTACCAATCTTCCGATAGGTCAGGGCAATCCCAAAGCCAAAGAATAGGAACCCCGCCATCAATAATCCAATCATGTATAAATCTTCCCGCATCCTCCACGGACAGAGCCTCCAGGCACAGGACTTGCCAGTTGTTCCATGCGTCCCTCACGCACTCCCTGCGGCAAAGGTCCCGTCCGGGCAGGTGGGTTCTCCGGGCACCCTTCCTTAGTTAGAAAATCTTATCGATCGCGCTGATTGACCAGTTAATCAATTCCATTTCAGTATTTTCAAGAGTCCAGCAGAGCAGCAGTCAGAGAAGAGAAGAGACGAAACACTAGACAAAACAAAACAGCGCGAGAGCCAGCAGGGAGCAGAGAGAAAAACACGTCTGCACGGATTGAAGGACAGAAAGATTAATGATAATCTTGCTTAATCTACCATCGATAAATTATTATTGACAATTATCGTTAGCATCCCTAATTGAGATCAGTCTCAATTAGGTTAACTATTAGTTAACTATATCTCCTGGGTCAAATTGCTTTTTTAATAAAGGTTAACTGCCAACTTAAAGGTTTTTGGGGCAAGACTTAAAGAAAGTTAAGAGTTAGTAATTTTGTACAGAGCAGCAGTTTTTAACTCTGGCCCTCGATGTCCCCTTTTCTGCAGAGTTTAACTCCAACCTTGACAAAACTCAAATGCCTTTAGCTTTCTAATAGTACAGAAGACCTTTATTAGCATGTAAAGGTGTGTTTGATTAGGGTTGGAGCTAAACTCTGCAGAGAAAAAGGGGTTTCAAGGGCCAGAGTTGAGAACTTCTGACTTTCCAGGTTTGGACACCTCTGGTATAGGATCTAGCATACATATTGGTTTTGATGCATTACATATCAAATGTTTTGATATCTGTTGTATTGTGCCACTAAATTGGGGTTAACTTTTATTTGTTTGTTTTTCCACCTCAGACCTAATAGCATTGAAAGAGGAGAAAGAAGTAATCAATGATATTGAAGAGAAATATCAATGTGAGAATCTTCATGATTTCATAACTGGAGAAAAATCGTTTAGTTGTTCGCAGACTGAAAAGACTTCAAAGTGAAGAAAAGCTCAAAAGGCAGGAACTAGAAGTTATTTCACTTGCTTTCGGTTTGGAAAGAGTTTCAATCAACAAGGAAACCTTAAAGTCCACATGAGAGTTCACAATGGAGAGAAGCCTTACATCTGCCAACAGTGTGGAAAAAGTTTTACTCAAAAAGGAAACTTTAACAGGCACATGAGAATTCACACTGGAGAGAAGCCATACACATGTCAACAGTGTGGAGACAGTTTTGCTCAACATGGAAACCTTAAAGTTCACATGAGATTGCACACTGGAGAGAACCCTTACACATGCCCTCAGTGTGGAAAGAGATTTGCTCAACATGGAAACCTTAAAGTGCACATGAGAATACACACTGGGAGACCCGCTTCACCTGCCAACACTGTGGAAAAAGCTTCACTCGTAAAATAAGTCTTGACAGGCACATACGAATTCACACTGGAGAAAAGCCTCACACATGCCCTCAGTGTGGAATAAGTTTTACTCTAAAAGGAAACTTTACCAGGCACATGAGAATTCACACTGGAGAGAAGCCTTTCACATGCCAACAGTGCGGAGAGAGTTTTACTCAACATGGAAACCTTAACATTCACATGAGAATTCACACTGGAGAGAACCCTTATATATGTCCTCAGTGTGGAAAGAGATTTGCTCAACATGGAAACCTTAAAGTCCACATGAAAATTCACACTGGGGAGACCCCTTTTACCTGTCCTCAGTGTGAAAAAAGTTTCTCTCGTAAAGTAAGTCTTGTCAGGCACATAAGAATTCACACTGGAGAAAAGCCTTACACATGCCCTCAGTGTGGAAAGAGTTTTCATCAGCATGGAAACCTTACAGTTCACTTGAGAGTTCACACTAAAAAGTGTCCCTTCACCTGCCAACAGTGTGGACAATGTTTCAATCACAAAGGAAGCCTTAACAGACACATGAGACTTCACACTGGAGAGAAGCCTTACACGTGCCAACAATGTGGAGAGAGTTTTGCTCAACGTGTACCTCTTAAAGTCCACATGAGAATTCACACTGGAGAAAACCCTTACACATGCCAACAGTGTGGAGAGAGTTTTGCTCAACGTGTGAAACTTAAAGTCCACATGAGAATACACAATGGAGAGAGTCCCTTCACCTGCCAACAGTGTGGAAGAAGTTTCAACCGAAAAGGACATCTTAACTACCACATGAGAATTCACACTGGAGAGAAGCCTTTACACATGCCAACAGTGTGGAAAGAGTTTCACTCATAAAGGAAGCCTTAACTGGCACATTAAAGTTCACACTGGAGAAAAAAGGAAACTTTAACAGGCCCACGAGAATACACACCAGATAAAAACCTTACACTGCCAACAGTCTTGACTGAGACTCAACATGGAAACCTTAGAGTCCACATGAGAATTTAAACTGAATAGAATGTTTACACATGCCAACAATGTGGAATAAGTTTTGCTAAAGAAAATTTAAAAAAACTCCTTAGGCACATGAGAAAATGTTTCAACCGAAAAGGAAAACCCTAAGTACCACATGATGATTCCCATCAGTTTGGAATGAGTTTTCATCTTGCAACATTGACACTGGTATTGAACTGAATTGGATCAACGTTAAACTGATTCTAACTGAATAAATGTCCATAGAGTTTCCATAGTTGATTCTTCCCTTTTCTTCTTTATCTCTGTGAAGCTGCTTTGATGCAATCCATATTGTATAAAGCTCTAAAGACATAAAGGTGACTTGACATAAGAGTTCACGCTGGAGAGAATTATTTAATTGGTTCTCAAGACCTTGATTTGGTTCTTTTTGCTCTCTTAGGGGTAAAAAGAAGTTGGAAATGCCTGAGCAGGGTACTCGTACTGCTGGGATTTGCATTTATGGCTCTTTTCCACAAAACGGCAAAGTGGTTCAGTACAGGTATGCAATTATTTCCGCTTGATTGTCAAAGTTGTTAATGGTACCAAAATCCCGCATCGCACCAATTTTTTGGCACTCTTCCGTTTGGGTACCTAGCGCAGTAGTCCAGTACCTAAAGGGTGGAGCTAGACTCGCTGCAGAACGTTGATTGGTTGACAGAGAATTTTTTCATGTGCTTTTTTTCGGCTGTGTTTTTCCATGCAGCCTTGGCTCAAACAAAGCTTGTCTTCTTCTTGTGACAAACAGCCACATGCTGAGATACAAGAACAAGATCTGCTGTATTGGTCCCTCAAATGAGCCATTAGATGAATATGTAAATATGTGCAGCAGGTAGCCCCTTAACCCACACAATCGTTTCTTTTATCTATTATTCAATAAATCTTACGTAAATTATATACTATTTGAAAAACCTTTAAGGGTTAGTTCACCCAAAAATGAAAATTCTGTCATTAATTACTCACCCTCATGTCGTTCCTCAAGGATCTGCTCCCACTGGGTTTGAGTTTTAATAAAAACAGTATCGTTTTCATTGTTCTGTTGAAGACATTTAAATATATGAAAGCGAAAATGTTATATATGCCCTGTGACTACCATGGTTTAAGAGCTTTAGCATGGATGTCCTTAAATCTCAATGAGCGTAAGACTGAGGCAGTTTTGTTCGGACCTCAGTTCGGAGTTCGAGTCGTTTCTTGCAGCCCAAATCAAGTCTTGGGTAACTTGCCATATTTTAAACCCTCTGTTGAAAATGTTGTTTTGGGCCTTACTCTCTTTGCACTGGCTACCAGTCTGTTTTAGAATAGAGTTTAAGGTTTTATATGGACTGGCACTTTTTATCTTTCTGACCAGCTAGATTTTTAAGGTCATATAATCAGACACTTTTATTGGTCCCTAGATCCAGGCTGAAGAAAAGGGTGCTCTGCCTTAAATTGTGGAACAGCCTACCGCATTCTATCAGAATAATCTCTTTGATAAAGCTTATAATATTTGATTCAAATGGGGTTAGTCTAAGCATCAATTGTGTTGTTTTCTTTATTTATTGTTCAGAACAATGGTCAACTACTGTTTTATTGTGCTTTATAAATAAATTGAGATTTAGATTGAATATAACATAATTACAACCTAACAGTATCAACAACTCTGTGGAGAGAAGAGAACCTTTCAGAAGAAATACCATCTCTGCAGCACTCCACCTAATCAGGCCTATATGGTAGAGTGGCCAGACGGAAGCCACTCCTCAGTAAATGGCACATGACAGCTCGCCTGAAGTTTGCCAAAAGGCACCTGAAGGACTCTCAGACCATGAGAAACAAAATTCTCTGGAAGATTGAATTCTTTTGGCCTGAATGGCAAGCATCATGTCTGGAGAAAGCTTGAGGCACCGCTCATCACCTGGCCAATACCATCCAGTGAAGCATGGTGGTGGCAGCATCATGCTGAGGGGATGTTTTTCAGCGGCAGGAACTGGGAGACTAGTCAGGATTGAGGAATAGATGAATGCAGCAATGTACAGAGACATCCTTGATGAAAACCTGCTCCAGACCGCTCTGGGGCGAAGGATCATCTTCCAACAGGACAACGACCCTAAGCACAGCCAAGATAACAAAGGAGTGGCTGCCGGACAACTCTGTGAATGTCCTTGAGTGGCCCAGCCAGAACCTAGACTTGAACCTGATTAAACATCTCTGGAGAGATCTGAAAATGGCTGTGCACCAATGCTCCCCATCCTACCTGATGGAACTTGAAAGGTCCTGCGAAAAAGAATGGGTGAAACTGCCCAAAAATAGATGTGCCAACTTGTAGCATCATACCTGTAATTGGTGCCAAAGGTGCTACAACAAAGTATTGAGAAAAGGCTGTGAATACTTATGTACATGTTTTTGCTGCTGCACATTATAAGGATAATCAAACATTTATGAAATAATTTTAACTCCAGGCAAAATAATTTTAGTCAAGTTACAGCCATAGAAGAAAGTATCTGCAGTGTAATTCACACAATTCACCAGATTAGAAACATATTATGATTAGGAAAAAAATTCTACTCTACACACACACACACACACACACACACACACACACACACATATATATATATATTAGTCAAGAAGAATAAATAAAAGATTATACAAAGTCAATTTGTTTACACAAATACATTGTGTATTTTAACAGTTTTGGCTATGGCTCTAAAAAAATGCATCAAACATTTGTAAATTTCACATATTACTCTCTTATTGGTAGTCATTTTCAGTACTTCACTGTACATGTATATTTAACTACACTGAATACCTCATATTATTTTTTTGTTTCTTTGTTTTCTGTATGCACATTTATATCCAATTCAATTTCTATGCACCATACAGGACTTTTATTTTGGTGTGGTGGTGTGATGTCACAAGGCTGCGCCAACTCCAGTGTCTGTAATTTGGATGAAGAAAGGTTTGTGTTTTAAGCATTTAAATGATACAAAGCATTGTCTATTTTATAGTTTTACAAGTGGTGTAAAATGAATTAAATGTAACATTGTGATGCATTAATTAAACATTAATTAACTTTATTTTTTGAGTAAAGCATATCCACAAAAAGTAACAGAAAAGGTGCATCTTGTTTCTCTCCCTGTATTATGAATCAGTTTATCATAAACACGAATTCGATCAATGGAAAGTAGTGATGGAGAAACAACTTTCATAACTCTTGAGTCGACTAAAACAATTGTTTCCCAAAATGATTCAGTGATTCGAATGGCTTGAATCACCGCATGCTGATGAGACCTGCTGGTCAAAACAGTGTAAATGCAAGGAGAACAACAAACATAAATGACAACTTTACAAACAAATACATGTTTTCATGAATGGTTAATCTATTTAATATGTGATACATTTTGTATTTAATGATTTGTATAAGTAATAAATACCTAAATATGAACTTTGAATAAAAATTGTGTTCTTTTATTCTTTTGTTGTGCTAGTTTTGAGTGTCTTTTTGGATAATAACCAGTGACTGAACTACTGAACTAGAGCTAAATGAGACACACCCAGAGATTTAGTTTGGATTTATTTTTCTCTGTTAATTATTCTCATCTTAAACAGGACAAACACAGAAAAACTGTGACACTATTATAAAGATGCCGTTTGTTAAAGAGGAGACTGAAGACATGAAGATTGAAGAAACATTCAGAGTGAAACATGAAGACATAAAGATTGAAGACACGTTCAGAGTGAAACAAGAAGAAACTGAGGAACAAACAGGTTGGTTTCATTCTCAAAGCTAAACTCAGTCACTTGATCCTCATGTGAATAGACACATTGAGAACACATGACCAGACAAAAGGTGTCTTCTGACTGATCAGTGTATTACATCAAAGTACCATGAGAGTGATTAGAGAGCAGATGGTTCTGTATGCTTTTTAATCACTCTTGTAGTACTTTGATGTCATACACCAATTGGTCTGCAAAGCACTACTTCAAGCACTAAATACTAATGCTGCCTTTAAGTGAACCTCAGAAGATCCTACTTCCAATTGGGCATTAGTTATTACAACATGTATTCAAGATTCAAGAGTTTTATTTGTCACATACACAGTTATATACAGAATATACAACCGGCAGTGAAATGTAAACAGGTCCATCCATGGACAGTGCAAATTCACAGTTAAAAACACAAGGAAGAAATTATAATAGAAATAGGATATAAAAAAAGTACTATCTATATATATATATATATATGTCTATATCTGTAGAATTATAAATAATCAAGTCAAGAGAAAAAAAAGGTAACAAATAAGGATAAAGTGGAATAAAATAATTGAAGTAGACTTTTGCAGTCGCGTAAACTGTAGACTTATAAATATGTGGTTAACAAATGTATAAAGAGTATAATGTGCAAACAGGTTTATAACAGGTTGTTACACAGTAACAACGAGAACAGAAAGTGCAGTGCAATGTCAGTGTATCGATGTTTATCCTGAAGTGAAGTCACGTGATGTTAAGTGACTGAGTTCAGGAGTCTGATGGCCTGGGGGAAGAAGCTCCTCCTGAGTCTCTCAGTTTTGGCCATCAGGCTTCGGAAGCGCTTACCAGATGTAATACAAACCCGATTGTGAATAAAAACAATGCAATGATGTGGAAGTTTCCAATTTCAATATTTTATTCAGAATACAACATAGATGACATATCAAATGTTTAAACTGAGAAAATGTATCATTTTAAGGGAAAATAAGTTGATATTAAATTTCATGGCATCAACACATCTAAAAAAAATTGGGACAAGGCCATGTTTCCCACTGTGTGGCATCCCCTCTTCTTTTTATAACAGTCTGCAAACGTCTGGGGACTGAGGAGACAAGTTGCTCAAGTTTAGGAATAGGAATGTTGTCCCATTCTTGTCTAATACAGCCGTTGCTCAACTGTCTTAGGTCTTCTTTGTGGCATCTTCCTCTTTATGATGCGCCAAATGTTTTCTATGGGTGAAAGATCTGGACTGCAGGCTGGCCATTTCAGTACCCGGATCCTTCTTCACGCAGCCATGATGTTGTAATTGATGCAGTATGTGGTCTGGCATTGTCATGTTGGAAAATGCAAGGTCTTCCCTGAAAGAGACGACGTCTGGATATATGTTGTTCTAGAACTTGGATATACCTTTCAGCATTGATGGTGCCTTTCCAGATGTGTAAGCTGCCCATGCCACACGCACTCATGCAACCCCATCCCATCAGAGATGCAGGCTTCTGAACTGAGCACTGATAACAACTTGGGTTGTCCTTGTCCTCTTTAGTCCGGATGACATGGTGTCCCAGTTTTCCAAAAAGAACTTCAAATTTTGATTGGTCTGACCACAGAACAGTTTTCCACTTTGCCACAGTCCATTTTAAATGAGCCTTGGCCCAGAGAAAACGCCTGCGCTTCTGGATCATGTTTAGATATGGCTTCTTTTTTGACCTATAGAGTTTTAGCCGGCAACGGCGAATGGCACGGTGGATTGTGTTCACCGACAATGTTTTCTGGAAGTATTCCTGAGCCCATGTTGTGATTTCCATTACAGTAGCATTCCTGTATGTGACGTAGTGCCGTCTAAGGGCCCGAAGATCACGGGCATCCAGTATGGTTTTTCGGCCTTGACCCTTACGCTGAGATTGTTCCAGATTCTCTGAATCTTTGGATGATATTATGCACTGTAGATGATGATAACTTCAAACTCTTTGCAATTTTTCTCTGAGAAACTCCTTTCTGATATTGCTCCAGTATTTTTGGCACTAGCATTGGGGGAATTAGTGATCCTCTGCCCATCTTGACTTCTGAGAGACACTGCCACTCTGAGAGGCTCTTTTTATACCCAATCATGTTGCCAATTGACCTAATAAGTTGCAAATTGGTCCTCCAGCTGTTCCTTATATGTACATTTAACTTTTCCGGCCTCTTATTGCTACCTGTCCCAACTTTTTTGGAATGTGTAGCTCTCATGAAATCCAAAATGAGACAATATTTGGCATGACATTTCAAAATGTCTCACTTTCAACATTTGATATGTTATCTGTATTCTATTGTGAATAAAGTATAAGTTTATGAGATTTGTAAATTATTGCATTCTTTTTTTATTCACAATTTGTACCGTGTCCCAACTTTTTTGGAATCAGGTTTGTAATAAATCACACCAAGTAATAACTTAAAGTGCCCCTATTATGGATTTTTGAAAATTACCTTTCATGTAGTGTGTAACTAAGTGAATGAAAACATACTGCAAAGTTTTAAATCTGAAAGTGCACCATATATAAAGCTATTGTCTCTCAAAAGTTGACTCTGACTCAATTAAACGAATCAAATGAATCGCAAGCTGTTTCGTTGTGACGTCAAGACGAAACATTAGCATATTCCCTGTCCACTTATTACACGCGCAGACACCAGGGAAACCTTGAACACCCTCAAACACTGCAGCGGATACTGGATAGCATCAATGTACCTCAAACTGAGTAGCATCACTGAGAAACGTCCTGCTCAAGGTTAGGGTTGAATAACTAGTTCTTCCATTGTTTCATCATTGATTCGCACTTACACTGGGATTGATGTAAAATCGATGTCATCGTCACTGTCTTTACAGTGTGTACAATCTCTGAGCTTTAAGAAGCCTCCTGACGGAGCTGGAGTTCCTTATGGTAATGGACGTTTGTTTCTGAAATACACGCTGTAAGCGTAGACCAATCAAAACAGACTGGGCCATCTGACCAATCAGAGCAGAGTTGGAAAGGAGGATTTACAGAGACTGATTCATCCATCGAGTCGTTTGAGAATCATTGAACATTGTGGTGATGTATATTATGAGAAAATTAAAGTATTTTTGACCTTTGATGCATGTAAACCTATTGTCGGAGACCTCTAAAGCTAAATTAGGAAGCTTTAACACAAAGTTGTAGTGGTTTGATAAATACGATCTAAACCGTGCTTGTCCACAAATGCCACAATCTTCTATTGTCAAAAGCCCTTCAGATACAAAGCGATTTGCGCTATGCTGGCCAGAGAAAAGTAAGCAGAGTTTTCAAAATTTTAGCGGGAGTTCTATATGTATCTGTCCCACGTGCTAAGAAGCAAGAGATAGTGGTAGCCCTGCTAATAAGAAAAGAAAGAGAGCAGCAAGTAAGAAGAGGCTGTGGGTACATGAAACGCTCAGGCCCAGGGAACAGTTTGGGGTATTCAGGTTTGCGAAAGAGCTCCGTTCTATTGGCCAAGCTGGGTAATCGTCAGAGAGCACAGCAGCAAAAGTTTAACTATTTTGAACTTTGACCACGGCGTGTGCAAGCTCACCAATGGTGTGCTCTGAGTAAACACAGCAACAAACCGTCCTCGCGCGCAGCGCAAGCCATTGAAATTAATGGATTTCTTCATGCAGCAGTGCCGTTGTTGCGTTCTGTCTGAAAGACCCATAAGATCCAACGCGGCAAGTTTTAGATACAAAACGAGTACCCTGACCACAATACAAATGAAGGATACGAAAAATTATTGATTATAGCAACGTGGATATTTTTGCACAAGCCCTGCAATTCGGCAATCTAGTGAAGTCGTCACGTTTATTTATATAGCACTTTATACAATAGATTGCTTCAAATCAAGCGAGATACCATATTAAACACGAAGTTTAATTAGAAGTACAACTTAATTTTCTACAATAAAGCAGCTTTCCAGTGTGTTCAAGTTTTCACTCCGGGACTGAACAAGAAAAGAAAAACTGCAACCGAAGTTTGTTTTGGCCTGATTTTGTTTAAAATTACACCACATCAGTTCGTTCTTCAGTTTCACTTGAAGTACATCAGGGCCCGTAAAACAGTAGATTTATATTGATTTTTAGTGGTGGGGATGTTATGTATAGTGATCCTTTTTGTACTGTTGTTTTGCTTTTCAAGTTCCATTTGCAAGTGTTTTGCTTTTAGGTTTGGCTGATTGGCAAATTGTAATTCCACCTGCGATTGGACTGTTATGACGATACTCAGTGTAAAACACCTCTTTCGGTTATAAATGGCAAGTTACTGTAACGCCGGGTTTAGAACAAGGGTTCTCAACTCTGGTCCTCAAGGTCATCTGCAGGGTTTAGCTCCCACATTGTTCAAACTCACCTGTCTATAGCTTTCTAGTAATTCTGAAGACTCATATGTGTTTGAATAGGGTTGGAGGTAAACTCTGCAGAAAATTGGATCTCGAGGGCCAGAGTTGAGAACCCCTGGTAAAGAGATTCTTGGATTACATGTAACACCTCTTTCAGTAGCATAGTGGGTATAGGTTAGGGATATCTAATCCTGCTTCTGGAGGGACGTCTTGTAAAAGTTAAGCTCCAACTTCAATTAAACAGCTAACCAGCTAATCAATGTATTCAGGCAGATTCAGAAACTTCCGGCAGGTGTATAAGGGCAAGTTGGAGTTAAACTCTGTAGAACAGTGGACCTTCAGGAGGTTTGGACACCCATGTTATAGAATCTAGCAAATGTTGTTGCATTACATATCTAAATGTTTTGTTGCTTTGTGCGATTAAACTGGGGTTAACCCTTTTTTTTTTCACACTAGATCTAATGGCGCTGAAAGCGGAGAGGGAAGTACTCAAAGCAGAGCCAGATCAATACTTCGAGAATCTTCATGATTTTATACCTGGAGAAATATCTTTTAGATGCTCAAAGACTGAAAAGACTTCCAAACTAAAAAAATCTCAAAAACAGAAACTAGAAGCTATTTCACTTGCATTCAGTGTGGAAAGAGTTTCAATCAACAAGAAAACCTTAAAGTCCACATGAGAATTCACACTGGAGAGAAGCCTAATGGATCCCCTCAGTGTGGAAAGAGTTTCAATCAAGATGGAAGCCTTCAAATTCATATGAGAGTTAACACTGGAAAGAGTCTATTCACCTGCCAACACTGTGGAAACGGTTTCACTCATAAAGGAAGTCTTAACAGGCACATGAGAATTCACACCGAGATAAGCTTTTCCCATGTCCTCAGTGTGGAAAGACATTCAATCAGCATGGAAACCTTAAAGTCCACATGAGAGTTCACACTGGACAGAGTCCCTTAACCTGCCAACAGTGTGGGGAAAAGTTTCAACCATAAAAGAAAGCTTAAAGTCCACATGAGAATTCACACTGGAGGGAAGCCTTACACATGCCCTCAGTGTGGAAAGAGTTTTGATAAGCATGGAAACCTTAAAGTGCACATGAGAATACACACTTGTGATAAGCCTTTCACATGCCCACTGTGTGGAAAGAGTTTTGATCAATATGCAAACTATAAAGTCCACATGAGAATTCACACCGGAGAGAAGCCTTACACATGCAAACAGTGTGGAAGAAGTTTCAACAGAAAAGGAAACCTTAATTACCACATGAGAATTCACACTGGAGAGACCCCTTTCATCTGCCAACAATGTGGACTAAGTTTCACTCAGAAAGGAAGCCTTACCAGGCACATGAGAATTCACACTGGAGAAAAGCCTTACACATGCCAACAGTGTGGAGGGACTTTTGCTCGCCATGGAAACCTTAAAGTCCACATGAGAATTCACACTGGAGAGAAGCCTTACACGTGCCAACAGTGTGGAAAGAGTTTCGATCATCATGGAAACCTTAAGGTCCACATGAGAGTTCACACTGGAGAGAAGCCTTACAAATGCCTTCAGTGTGGAAAGAGTTTCGAACAACATGGAAACCTTAAGGTTCACATGAGAGTTCACACTGGAGAGAAGCCTTACACATGCCCTCAGTGTGGAAAGAGTTTCACTCAAAAAAGACACCTTGAAGTCCACATGAGGGTTCACTCGAGAGAACTTTTAAATGTCATTAGTGTGGAATGAGTTTTACAGACAAGAAACACCTTAGGAGTCATGTAATACTGGAGAGAAGACTTTCATGTGCAATCACTGTGTAAAGACTTCCAGATACAATGCAAAACTGCCATCATAAGGTGGATGATGGCAGTCATCTTCTGTAGAGCTGCTTTATAGCTGAATCACATCTCACATCTTGTTTTAAATTGATCAACATCACACTGTTATATCTGAACTGACTTGAGTTAAATAATGATACTTGTCTTTTAGACTTGTCTCCATAGCTAAGTCGCTGCCTTTCCTGCCTCCTCACTGGAATTAGCTGTTTATCATTAGCCATAGGTCTTTATGCATCCTCACTTTTTGCAAAGTCTGGTTTGCTACTGCTTTTAGACCTCAGCCTGTTTGCACAAGCAACAATTTTATCATCCCAGCATCAGCAGTTGTGCTGCTGAAAGGAACTCTACAAAGCATTACAAAGCAACTCATCAAATTTCTTATTGTGTACATTGATGAAATCTTTGTATATTCACCTAGTTTGGAGGAACACATCAAGCATGTCCATGCGATCCTTAAACAACTCATAGAGCATCAACTGTATGCAAAGGCTGGGAAGTTTGAGTTTCATCCCTCTACTATGTCCTACCTGGGGTATGTCATAAGGAGAGGAGATGGATAATTCCTAGACAGAAGGAGTGGAAATGAATAATTCCTAGGTGAAGGCAGTACTGGAATGGTCCTGTCCAGAATCTGCTTTGCCTATTGTTTTTGTAGAGGTGGATGCTTCAGACACAGGTCTCCTATGCAATACTTTCTCAAAAACACTTTCTCAGTGGAATGCAATTACCATGTCAGCAACCGTGAACTGTTTGGCATGAAAGCTACCTTTGAGGAATGGCATCACTGGTTGGAGTGTAGCGAGACATCGGTTTTAAGAACCAAAAGAACTGCAAAGCTGACGCGCTCTCGCATTTGTTACACCCAGAGATGTATTTATTATGGTCCATCAGAACAGCTGTGTGTACTTTAATGTCTTTTTGTGCTTTTTTGTGTTTCTCCTCTGTTTCCCCTTTGGCTCCTCCTACTCAATCATCTGGCAGGTACCTGATTCCCTTTTTTTGTTTCTATTTTGTTATTACAATACCTTGTTTGTTTGTTCCATGAGCTGTACAAATAAAAAATCTTTAAAGTAATTAAGTTGCTTGTGGTGCTGTGGTAGGGCTCAGCTCAGCGCTCAACTTTTTATTATTTGTTCGTCCGCTTATAACCTTAGACTAACGTGGAACATAATGTCGTTCAATCAATTTGTGAAACAGTAGTTATTTCTTTGTTTAATAATCTGACTTCTTGTAGTCTTAGTTATCAGTTTCTTAGCAGCGTTGAACTTGTGTGGGTGAGGAAGCGTGTAACGTTATAATTGAGTATGGAATTTGATTCGGTCTCTGTGTTGGACTTGGCTTCAATTTCTCGAGTCTGCATGTTCGTTAAATGAGGAGAGCAGAAACCAAATATAGTATAACTTTTAATGATTAATTAAGTCAGATGAAGAAAGCATACAGAGCTCTGGGTCACAACTATCCCTAATTACACAATCCTATGCAAGGTTTATGTTCAGGCAGTCTGCAACAGCTCGCCTCTCCTTGACCAAAATATTTACACACAAAAAAAATATGTAGAGAGTTCTTGATCAGATGACTTCTGCTTCGTTTGCCCTTTTCACCCCGTTCCAGTTCCTGTTTTTCACCCTGCACACAAGACTGCTTCATAGTTAAGGAACACAGATGGACCATAAGTTACCTCCACCTTATAGCAAAACAATTCCTTATATGGACCTGTCATACATACCAACACCCTATGGCTATTGCTCTGGTCACTCTAATCCTCCACAGAAAGTACATATTTTTCTTATCCATTATAATCTTAATGCATGAATCATCTCATAAGCTAACATTATCTTCAATGAACTATTGTTAATGATTGATCTCTAAAAGCATGCTAGCAATAATGCACAAACAAATATTTTATTCCCTTCAATCCCCCTTTCGATCTCCTGTCACAGGAGATCAACCTCTTACAGAGCGTCCTCTTCCTCGTCCTCTTCATTGCTTCGCGCCAGCAGTGGCATCTGATATGGTGGTGGACCCCCTTTCTCTCCACTGCTGTTACGATGAGCCTGTTACAGAGAGATCTAATACATGGGATACAACAACAACCACATGTAACCAATATTCCCTCGAAGGTTGCTGCAGATATGTTAAATAACCCAATGATAAGCACACTCAATACTTTAGTGCATGTTAATGTTACCTATGACCAAAATCCTAAATGATTCTGTCGCAATAGATCAGTACATTGAAGTAAATCTAAACTACTCAAAAAGCCCTATGCAGCTATTCATCTCTTCATTAAAGAATCCATGTTAGTACAGTTCATACACTGTTATTACCATTTCAATTCCTTTGAACACCTCAATCAAAATTTTCTCCACTCTTTCCCACTCTAATGTATCTTTCCCACAGCCAATCTTAGGGATTAAAACTGTTTTAATCTGATTCTCCCTGCAGTGCTTCCTCATACATTCCAAACTTTTAGTCAAATTCTCATATGTTGGGATTTGAGATGCTCGTTCTTTTGTGATCAAATGAAACACTATACTTTCTCCTTCCTTGGTCACAGCACACTCCCCTACCCCCTTTTGCTGTGCTCTTACTTTCTCTACCCCAAATCTTTCTCTAAATTGTAATGCAATTCCCTCCCCGTATGCACAATCCTGGCTTACACAATGGGCTAAAGGTTCATTCGGTGGGCTGTTAAATAAATCCCCCTTTTTGTACTTGAGTGTCAGGGTCCCCTGGCACTCTGTCAGATTGTTCTGTGTGTTCACCTGTAAATCAAACTGTTGTGTCTGTGAATTTTTTGTCTGTTCTGTACCAAGTGTCTCTGTATCCTCATCCTTTCCCCCTTGTGTCCTCCAATGTCCTTGATGGTGGTTCTGCTGGCGCACAACACGTCCAATGGTACCACGTGTCCCCTTTGCCTTCTAATCTGACACTATGTGATGTTCTCTCTGTTACCTTATGAGGACCAGTCCACCTTGGTTGATTCCACTTCCTCTTGAATATCTTCAAGAGGACGCACTCTGCGGCCTGACCAAGTCCCGCCTTAGGATCTGGTGCCTGCGATCTGTCAATGATCTGTTGTGAGAAACTTGAGACAAGAGACGTTAGTTTGTCATAGTATGGTTTGTATTGCAGTGGTTCACAATCTGTCAAATTCAACCCCGCAGTTGGACCTGGAAATTGTCTTCCAGTCAGGAGTTCAAATGGTGTAAAGCCAGTTACCCTGTTCAATGAAGATCTTATAGCCATCAAAGCAATCGGTAACGCATTTACTCAGTTCAATTAAGCCTGTGCACAGATTTTAGCCAATTTTGTTTTTAGATTCAAATTCATCCTTTCGACCTTCCCTTGGGACGAAGGGTGGTAGACTGAGCCAAAACTATGTTCCAGGCCTAGGGCCTTCTCCACTGCCTGTAGATCTGCGTTCTTGACGTGTGTTCCATTGTCTGACCGAATTTTCCTAGGAAACCCATACCGAGGTATGTAATGATTGATTAAACATTTTACTACAGGTTGGCTTCAGATTTTGTGGGCCATGCCTCAGGCCACCCAGTGAAACTGTCCACCAGTACCAGCATGTATCTTTTCCCTTGGACCCTCTCACCCATGTCTGTAAAATCAATGACCACCGCTTCCCCCAGTCCGCAATGGAAATGCACCCATGTGAGGTTTGATGGTAGATTTTATATTGTGTTGTACACACATTGAGCACTCCCTAATGAAGGCTTCAGAGGTTTCCTTCAAATAAGGATGCCACCAGTGTGCAAGAACTCTCATCATCTGAGCCCTACTAGAGTGAGCTAGGCCATGTGCTTCAGCTAGCAAGGACTTCATCATGGCTGGTGGAATAACAGTTCGTCCATCTACAAACCTCCAGGCGTTATCACCTTTGATTGCCCCTCTCTCAAGCCACATGGATTTCTCCTGTGGGGAGGCTGCCTCTTGGGCCGAGAGGTATGCTTCCAAGTTAATGCTGATAACAGGTCAGTTACCTGCTGCTCAGAAGACAGAAGCTGGTTAACTACATTATAATCAGCTGCTTGTTTTGCTGCATCATCTGCCACCTGGTTTCCCTTGGATGTGATTGTTTCCTTTTTTTTTCATGTCCCTTGCACTTGATCACAGCTACCCGTTCTGGCAGCAAGACAGCTTCTGCTAACTGCTGCATTTCTACCTGATGCTTAATAGGCTGTCATAAATCCTGCTCTTTTCCATTTAGTTATGTATTCAGTATGCACTGCCCCTACTCCATATGCTGAGTCTGAGTAAATGTTCACCTTTTTCCTTTTTCCCCACTTCAACGCCTCAATTATTGCCATGATTTCTGCTCGTTGCGCTGACTGTTTTCCTATCAGTTTTTCTGCCACAATTGTCTCAAATCCGCCACCCACTTTTCTTACCACTGCGTATCCTGCTTCTAGTTCACCCTTATCATTCCTGTGACAGCATCCATCTGTATACAGGTCCTGGACCTCACCATCCAACCTTGTAGCCTCCAAATCAGGCCTAATTTTGCTTTACATTTCCACAATCAGTTCACACACATGGGACTGCCCTTCAGTGATATAATCTGCCATGTTGATGCCTTCATGAGTGAAGGTCAAGTTTGGCCATGACAAGACTTTCAGGATCCTGTCCTGTCGCAATGATGACATTGTGAATGCTGTGGAATTCACGTAAGTCATCACTGTGTGAGATGTCAAAATGGTCAATGCATGCCCCAGCACCACATGTGCCGTTTTCTGGATAATCTTTGCCAAACCTGCGGCATATCTGGTGCATGGATGCTCTCTTTGCTCGGTTTTGTCTAGCAGTATGCTCACATACATCAGAACCTTCCTCTGGCCATCAGCTTTCTGAAACAACACTCCATTGACAGTTTGTTCTGCTAGTGCTAAAGAGGACTTGAGGTCAATCAACAATCGTTCATCCTCCGTCGTCCAATCCAGTACAGCTTTGAGATGTCTGGCTCCTTTCTGCTGCACCAGCTGTCTCAGTGGCGCGGTTTTATCTGTATATGCAGGAATGAACTGCCTGCTGAATCCTGCCAACCCCAAAAATGACAACATGTCTTTCACCATGACAGGTTTTGGATGATGTAAAATGGCAGATCTATGCTGTGAAGAAATTCCTGCCCCTTCTGCTGACACTACTCTCCCTAGAAAGATGACCTGGGGTCTGCACACTTGCAATTTGGATTTACTAACCTTGAAACCTGACTTATAAAGCTGTAGTAAAACTCTTCTTGTCGCCTCAACGCATGACTCTGGAGTCTCCGCTGCAATGAGTAAATCATCAACATATTGAATCAAATCGGGCATGTCACACTCCTGCAACATCTCCCGCAATGCGTGGTTAAAGATCCCAGGGGATAAAATGAACCGTGAAATGGCAGGTGTTCTGCCAGTGGTAAACAGAAGAATGCGTTCGCCAAATCAATACACGTAAACCACTTCTGTTCTGGTCTAATAGTAGTTAGTGCAGTGTACGGGTTGGGCACAGGAAGAGAGGGTGTTTTCGTGACTGCATTTATGCACCTTAGATCATGTGCCATTTCCTGTATTTTGTTTTTCTACTGGTAGAATTGCCGTGTTCTATTCCGAGCTAGAAGGTTCCAGTACACCTGCCTGAAACAGGCCTTGAATGGTGTCTGCTATGCCCTCTTCAGCCTCTGGTTTATGTGGATATTGGGACTGCCAAATTGGTACATCACATGTCAATTCAAAACTCACTGGTTTCAAGGATCTAAACCACCCCACATCCGTGGGTCCTGAGGACCATAGGTCCTGTGGCAGATCCTAAGTCATGGTGTCAGCCAGCTCATGATCAGTTTTTTCTCTACCATGCCATCTCGTGATCCATTTGTGTTTCAGTGTCACTTCGTTTTTGGTGATTTTATTAATTGTGAGTGTATCCTTTTTGTCTTGGAGAATACTGTACCGTGTGGAGGCATGTATGGAGCAATGTTCAAAACCCATGGCCTCCGGAGCGAGTACAGCTCCAGCAGACCCTGTTCCTCCCTAGCCTCAGGATACAATTCGCCCCAATAGATGTCTGCCCACTCTGGCTCTGTGGTGTCTGATAGTAGCCATTGTCCACTTGTGTCTCCATAGGGAGTCAGTGAGCAGTTGATTATCTGTTCCCCCTTGAACTTGACAATCACCCCCTCCGGGCTGCAGAGAATTGAGGCTCCTAGCTTGATCAATAAGTCTCTCCCCAGCAGGTTGGTTGGCGCCAATTTGAGGTGTTATTGGTTTGATGGGTAAGCTAACTGATGTGTCATCGCAGACTATATTTTTCAGGTGTTTATATTAGTTGTGTAATCGCTGTGTTAGTTTAGTTACCATACAAAAAGAACCGCTCCCTCGGACAGTTCTGTCACGCGCAGGTAACGTTACTGTAACTAAAATGTGGATGGTCAGATGCTCAAGTTACAGTGGCCTTTATCATGATATCAAAATAATTATTGATTGTGTATTAATATGTTAATGTTCAAGTTTAAAGTTTACTGATACAATGCATCAACAATAAAATATTTAATCGGGAAAAAACTTATGTGTGTGCATTCATAATAAAATACATAATTCACAGGTATTCACTTTCACAGGTTATTAATGTTTGTAACTCATAAATAAATGGCTCACAGGTTTCCACTTAAGGTTCACAAGTAACTAATATTGGAATTAAAATATTCATTACTAATATTTCATCAAGGTATTGTGTCAGTTTTTGTTTTTTCACCCAAAATAAAGTTTGATAATTTCATCTTCATAAACAACAAATCAGTTTTTATACACTGCTGTGGATAGGCATCATGAACCATTTGTGGAATATCATGGTAAGACTAACTTCTGGTAAGGAACATTTAAAAAAACTAAGTGGCAGTCATGAGATATTAATTCTGTAATATTAGATAATATGAAAAAGTGGCAGTCATGAGATATTAATGAGAAAACCACATATAACACCCTTCAGTCCGAGTTATTTGTCTGAATAAGTTATGATTATGGGTATATTTTATTTCCTGATTGAGCATCTATTTCAGACTCTTAAAGACAATGCAAGTTTATGGCGTTTACAGTTTCCATGAGTAAAGTGTTACGTATATGCTGTTGTTAATTATTAATTGTTAAATCATTAACTGCTTCTAAATGCATAACGAAATCAGTGTTGAAACGTTTGCAGTTAGCCTACTGTATGCATAAAAACAATACTACAACACAACATAAATACATCCTTTACAAAAAATAACTGTACATTTGAAGTAAAGCTGCAGTACAATGAAGTACAACTGTATATTTGCAGTATAATGAAGTATAGATGCAATATTACTGCAGTTCAGTGATGCACTGTAATGCATGTGAAGACTTTGATGCAAAAGTCTGTCTGCCATTTTTTTAAATTAGCTTTTTATTTTTTCCCCTATATTTATGTTCATTAATTTCACTTTAATTGCAATGACGTCCTTTTAGTTGCCATTAAAGTGAAATTTCTGAACCTATAGGAGCCTTAATAGGAGAAAAATATCAGATGTTTTTTGCATCTGAAGTCTTCATAGGTCTTCCACTCGTACTACACTGTACTGTAGTTATGCTGTATTGTGCAACATGTAGCCACTTTTTTTTTTATTTTCTTTTTTTGCCTATGGGACATTTCAACTGCATAGATAAATAGCCCGCACGTGACCAAATCTTCTTTCTTCATGCCAACATGATCGTTGTCCTGACATGAGTCTCGAGCTGATACTTGTAGCGGTCAGTCAGCATCTTTTCCATAGTGTCTACTGCTGCAGGACGGATATAAAATGTGTTTTGGTTGATTTCTTCACTTACAACACTATTAAAATACAAAAACGTGAATTGGGTTACTTTAACACTGTTGGTGCTGGCTGTTTTTCATGTCCGCAGGTTGAAGTGACCCCAATAATGTAATATTTAGCCCCGGGAATGCGAATTTTACCAGGGGACCCCACTGAAAAACAATTTGACTAGTTTTGAGTAGCAATTGGGTGAGTTTTGTTGTAAAAACCTGGCATTCACAAGCGTTTTCTGTTACAACTATTATCTTTATAGTTTAGAATACATAACTAATATTGTACTTCAGGAACCAAAAACCTGTGGGAATGCTGGAGGAATCAAGTGTACAAAGTCTTCTGTTTCCTAAGCCATGTAAGAAGAAATCAAGGATTTAAAAAATGAAATCAAAGAGCTACAAGAAGATTTACAATATTAGCGCTGCTGGAAAGGTAATGAAATCTAGTTATACCACAGCAATTAATCTCAGTACTTGACATCCGTTCTCAACAGTTTGCTTGTGGTCTCTCTTATTCTTGTGTACAAACCCGATTCCAAAAAAGTTGGGACACTGTACAAATTGTGAATAAAAACAGAATGCAATAATGTGGAAGTTTCCAATTTCAATATTTTATTCAGAATACAACATAGATGACATATCAAATGTTTAAACTGAGAAAATGTATTATTTTTCCCTTAAAAAAGATCTGGACTGCAGGCTGGCCATTTCAGTACCCGGATCCTTCTTCTACGCAGCCATGATGTTGTAATTGATGCAGTGTGTGGTCTGGCATTGTCATGTTGGAAAATGCAAGGTCTTCCCTGAAAGAGACGACGTCTGGATGGGAGCATATGTAGAACTTGGATATACCTTTCAGCATTGATGGTGCCTTTCCAGATGTGTAAGCTGCCCATGCCACACGCACTCATGCAACCCCATCCCATCAGAGATGCAGGCTTCTGAACTGAGCGCTGAGAACAACTTGGGTTGTCCTTGTCTTCTTCAGTCCGGATGACATGGTGTCCCAGTTTTCCAAAAAGAACTTCAAATTTTTATTCATCTGACCACAGAACAGTTTTCCACTTTGCTACAGTCCATTTTAAATGAGCCTTGGCCCAGAGAAAACGCCTGCGCTTCTGGATCATGTTTAGATATGGCTTCTTTTTTGACCTATAGAGTTTTAGCCGGCAACGGAGAATGGCATGGTGGATTGTGTTCACCGACAATGTTTTCTGGAAGTATTCCTGAGCCCATGTTGTGATTTCCATTACAGTAGCATTCCTGTATGTGACGCAGTGCCGTCTAAGGGCCCGAAGATCACGGGCATCCAGTATGGTTTTCCGGCCTTGACCCTTACGCACAGAGATTGTTCCAGATTCTCTGAATCTTTGGATGATATTATGCACTGTAGATGATGATAACTTCAGACTCTTTGCAGTTTTTCTCTGAGAAACTCCTTTCTGATATTGCTCCAGTATTTTTGGCATAGCATTGGGGGAATTGGTGATCCTCTGCCCATCTTGACTTCTGAGAGACACTGCCACTCTGAGAGGCTCTTTTTATACCCAATCATGTTGCCAATTGACCCAATAAGTTGCAAATTGGTCCTCCAGCTGTTACTTATATGTACATTTAACTTTTCCGGCCTCTTATTGCTACCTGTCCCAACTTTTTTGGAATGTGTAGCTCTCATGAAATCCAAAATGAGCCGATATTTGGCATGACATTTCAAAATGCCTCACTTTCAACATTTGATGTTATCTGTATTTTATTGTCAATCAAATATAAGTTTATGAGATTTGTAAATTGTTGCATTCCTTTTTTATTCACAATTTCTACAGTGTCCCAACTTTTTTGGAATCGGGTTTGTATATATTATACCATAGTCTGTTTGAATACTGGATTCTGATTGACTGAAAGGTGTGGGTTAAAACAATGAATGCACAGATAGTTACAGTCAGTTTAATCACCATTCTAAATGAATGTGCTGCCTTTCCTGTAACACACATATAGAGTCACTCTCACACAGAAACATATATTCCCAGGCAACAAAGTCTTAAAGGGATATTTCACCCAAAAATGAAAATTAGGCCATGATTTCCTCAAGCCACTCTAGGTGTATATGACATGCTTCTTTCAGACGAATACAATCAGAGTTATTTTAAAAACGTCCTGGCTCTTCCCAGCTTTATAATGGCATTGACTTGATTGTTAATTTTTGAAGTCCGTAAAAGTGCATCTATCCATCATATAACTGCTCCACACATGAATTAGCCCTTATTTATGTGAAAGGTTATAGGTTACACAAAGTATTAAATGAAGGGGCACAATAACTGTGGAACACATATATTCCATATACTATATTACAATAATATTTCATTTTTATTTTATTTTTTTTTAAGGTTAGATTTGTGAATAAAAGTCTGAGAGGATAAGGAGGGCTGATATTTGTGGAGGGTGCTGTACAGTATTTAAACATGATTGTGTCTCTGTGTGGTTTTTTTTGTTATTGTGCAAGTTACACAGACTGTCAGTGGAGTGACAGAAAGCTTTCAGATTTCATCAAAAAGATCTTCCTTTATGTTCCAAAGAGGTCTTACGAGTTTGGAACGACATGAGGGCGAGGAATTGATGACAGAATTCTCATTTTGGCTGAACTAACCCTTTAACTTCTTTTACCTGGAGTGTTCAAAGCATATTTGTGATTTGATAATGCTGACCAATATACCATAAGACATTCACGGCAAATAGTATGAATACTTTCCACAATTCAAGATTAATATTAAACATACTATATGCCTGTGGTGAAGAGTGTAACTGAAACTTGACAGTTTCTCTGATTCTTTTTGTTTGTTTTTCCAGACTACATCCAAAATAGTGTTTCCACATCTGAGATAAAGGCAGTTATAAGAACCACGTGGGATAATGAGGATAAGCTCTTTCAAAAACAAAACCTCCTGAATAATATGAGACGCATGTATGATTGTATGGTTTGTAAATAAACACTTTAAATATATTGTCTAACTCTCATCCTGTTAATTGAAGAAAGAAAAGTAAAATCACATTTATTTTTGCGTTGCCGTTTGAGACATTAACTGTTGTTTTGTACCTTAATTCATTATATTGCAGATGTGTGAAAATAAAACATATTCTGGTTGTATTTCAATGGTATTGTACAGCATTTGATTAGTATTGCATTTTGGCAGTATTGTAATTGTACTTTAGTTGTATTATGTATTGCAGTAATGCCGCAGTTATATTGCAGTATTATTGTAGCATTACTTCAGCTGTATTGCAGTAATGCCGCAGTTATATTGCAGTATTATTGTAGCATTACTTCAGCTGTATTGCAGTAATGCCGCAGTTATATTGCAGTATTATTGTAGCATTACTTCAGCTGTATTGCAGTAATGCGCAGTTATATTGCAGTATTATTGTAGCATTACTTCAGCTGTATTGCAGTAATGCCGCAGTTATATTGCAGTATTATTGTAGCATTACTTCAGCTGTATTGCAGTAATGCCGCAGTTATATTGCAGTATTATTGTGGCATTACTTCAGCTGTATTGCAGTAATGCCGCAGTTATATTGCAGTATTATTGTAGCATTACTTCAGCTGTATTGCAGTAATGCCGCGGAGTTATATTGCGTAGTATTATTGTAGCATTACTTCAGCTGTATTGCAGTAATGCCGCAGTTATATTGCAGTATTATTGTAGCAATACTTCAGCTGTATTGCAGTAATGCCGCAGTTATATTGCAGTATTATTGTAGCATTACTTCAGCTGTATTGCAGTAATGCATGGTTATATTGCAGTATTATTGTAGCATTACTTCAGCTGTATTGCAGTAATGCCGCGAGTTATATTGCAGTATTATTGTAGCAATACTTCAGCTGTATTGCGGTAATGCCGCAGTTATATTGCAGTATTATTGTAGCATTACTTCAGCTGTATTGCAGTAATGCCGCAGTTATATTGCAGTATTATTGTAGCATTACTTCAGCTGTATTGCAGTAATGCCGCAGTTATATTGCAGTATTATTGTAGCAATACTTCAGCTGTATTGCAGTAATGCCGCAGTTATATTGCAGTATTATTGTAGCATTACTTCAGCTGTATTTTTTCATGTCCAAAAAACTGCATTTTTCTACAACTGCAGTATTTTTGTGAAGGCTGTAACTCAGGGATAAACAAACTCACGGAACCGTCACACTTAGCTGGGTCTTCAGGCTATGCAGTCTGTTAGTTAACCTCACCTCCGAATCCGAGTCGTTCTTTCTTTTGTCACTTCACTTTTAATCACGTCTGTTCCCTGGAAAGATTAGTACACCTCTCGTGTCTTCGGGTTCGAGTCATTAGTTCCGTCATCAGTGTCTGATCTGGGCCGTGACAGCCCCATATGCAACGCAAGCAGTCCTGAAAACAGAATTGATTAGTTCACCTCTAGAGTCATTCGTTCACCGACTCACAGCCCCATAGGCTGAATGCAGAAGATCCTGTACAGAACTGATGGCCTGTAGCGCAAGCACGGTCAACACAAAATGAGACAACTCGTTGTTCCCGAGTCATATTTAAGATGAGTTAAAAAAGAACGAATCGTTCATGAACGACACATCACTAACGCATAGTTGTCAACAGAACTCAACTGCACGCACGCTGGAAGAAGTATAACCCAGAATCTGATGACATTGTTGATGGTTCTGGGCTTGATTACTATGCAGTGACAAAGGATCACATAAGTAGCTGTATTGTTTCTATTTCTGAAAAACAGTGTTCACTAAAAAATCATTCCATAGCAACTCCCATTTCCAGTAGCTTAGTAAGATTTGGCGCTTGACTGTTTTATACGTGACCTCTTAACCAATGATGCACTGGAGCTATGTAAGGACCACCTCCCTCATTTCCATGTTCCTCACCAAAGGAACGAGAAGAGTTTTTAATCTAAACAAAGGGCTATAGGATTGTAAAATTAGTCGATGTGATTGATCATTTAATTAAATGACTTATTTCATAATCAAATATAACAACTGATACGTGTCACCAACACCACCTCAGATGTGTGCTGGTCAGAATGTGTGGACGTGCTCTTCCTGGAACAACGCGCTGAACACGGCAACTAAAACCCAATGAATTCACAACCTTTTAATAAAATAGTGTTCGCATTAATGTTATGTAATATGACAGTCCCAATCATAGTTATTATTAGTCGTGCATTGCTGTTTGAACTGCGTGCGCAGAAGCCGAAGCGCTGAATGAACACCGGGAAACTGAAGCTCTTTGCTAGCGCATTATTTAGCTCAAAGAAACGCATCCTATATGAGATTAATCAGATATGTACAAAATAAAATTATTATTACAAATTACATCTGCACAAATTGACGCGAATGTACAAGTGACGAGTTACGTGCGAGTCAGAATGCATGCCTCATGTTGTGCACGCGCTCATCCTGAAGCAAAGCAGTGAAACGAAAATAATTCACAGTCACAATATTTATATTACAATGGGTTAGAGTTCTCATTGATGTTAGTTGTGCATTGCTGTTGGCGTTGCACGCTAAAGCTGATCACCGCCACGCTTTACTACCGCTCTAATTCTTAACCAAATGCGTCCTATATGAGATGAATCAGATATAGACAGGCCTACACAAAATAAATACAATATTACGCGCGCGCGACCCTGCTTAATCGATGAGCGATACGTTTTATTGATTAAATGTCTTGTCCATAATTAATTAATTAATCGTTAACATCCCTAATCCAAGTACAATGATAAGTGGTTCTTTTATTGTGGGCTGTTCATCTTTTACCATTCCTCAACACTTAAATTTTTACAAATTTATCATCTGCATTTATCTGCTATGACAGCAAAACTCTTTTGGACATTGGTTACCGCTACACTGGACTGTTTCAGGACACTTTCACCGATCCTCTGTGGCCATCTGAGATTCATCGGAACGCCGAGTTGAACAATGGCCAGAGTCGAAGGCGAAGAATCAAGAAACACCGTGGGAAATGTGCTGGGATCCGTAACAGACTGAGGAAAAGGGCATTCAGCCCTCCTCTCCCGAGCATTCTGCTAGCAAATGTCCAATCCTTGGAAAATAAGATGGACAATCTCAAAGCCAGGATAAGTTTTCAACGGGACATGAGAGACTGTAACATCTATTGTTTGTCTGAAACATGGCTCATGCCCGCGGTCCCGGACACAGCTGTGATGCCGTTGGAGAACTTCTCTGTTTTTCGGATGGACAGAACAGCCGAGGCCGGTAAATCCAAAGGCGGTGGAGTGTGTTTCATGATCAACAAGAAATGGTGCGATCCCAGGAACATCACCATTCTCTCGCGGTCCTGCTCACCTCATCTGGAACATTTAACAATCATCTGCCGCCCATTCTATCTGCCGAGGGAGTTTTCTGCGGTTGTCGCGACCGCTGTCTACATTCCACCACAGGCAGACACAGCGCTGGCTTTATCTGGCCTTCATGATGTTGCCAGCGGCGTCATAAACAAACACCCCGACGCGGCATTCATCGTCGCGGGCGATTTTAACAAAGCAAACCTAAAGAAAGTCTTGCCAAACTTTCACCAGCATGTCTCCTGTCCTACACGAGGAGCAAACACTCCTGGATCATTGCTACTCTCCGTTTAAGAACGCCTATAAAGTGCGGTCACTTCCAGCGTTTGGCAAATCGGATCACGCCGCCATTTTCCTCACACTTGAATCCTCCCTATTAAACATTGTATAAATTTTAAAATCTTGCTTATTACTTACAAAGCACTAAATGATTTAGCTCCCCAGTACTTGAGCGAACTCTTAACGCATTATACTCCATCACGTCTATTGCGGTCTCAAAACTCTGGCCAGTTGATAATACCTAGAATATCAAAATCAACTGCAGGCGGTCGACCCTTTTCCTATTTAGCGCCTAAACTCAGGAACAGTCTTCCTAGCATTGTTCGGGAAGCAGACACACTCTGTCAGTTTAAATCTAGATTAAAAACGCATCTCTTTACTATGGCTTACACATAAAACATTATAAATTTCTATTATTCAAATCAGTAAATGATTGTTAGGCTGCATTAACTAGGTCAGCCGGAACCGGGAACACTTCCCATAACACCTGATGTACTCGTTACATCATAAGAAGAATGGCATCTACGCTAATGTTAGTCTCTCTGTTTATACCGAGGTTTACTGCAGTCAGCCGGATCCAGGCCGTATCCAGATCAGATGGTGGACCTGCGCCTGGACATGACCAACGCATCCCTGAAATGTCTGCAGAGAGCGTGTCAAATAAACTCCCCCCGTAAATGCCGCATCGACACGACATCCTCATCATAGGGCGTGACGACTCCAATCTTTCAAATAATCTTACGAATATCTATTTACCTAATATGAATTATAATCATACACTGTCTGTTCATCGGCCAGAGGAGAACTGGCACCCCGACTGAGCCTGGTTTCTCCCAAGGTTTTTTTTCTCCATTCTGACCCTGAAGGAGTTTTGGTTCCTTGCCACAGTTGCCTCTGGCTTTTGGCTTGCTCAGTTGGGGACACCTAAATTTCATCTATATTACCGATCTGGCCGCATTGACACTATATGATACTTGAAATTAGCTGGATAACATCACCGTTCTGCATTATTTTCCTGTTAACAATGTGAAGCTGCTTTGAAACAATTGGACTTGTTAAAAGCGCTATATAAATAAAGGTGACTTGACTTGACTTGAGTGTATTTGGCACAGAAATGTCATAGGTCCAACAAATTCTTTTGAAATGTTGGCCATGTTTAGCATGAGAATCCAACTCTTTAACAGTGTAAATAAGTCAGAATGCATGAAATAACATTAGACATTTAAATATTTTTCACATGCAATATGCAAAGGTGCCACATAACATTATCGTAATTGACGTGCAATTTCAGAGGGTACGAATGAAACCAATCAATCAAGTTAATAAATAAAATTATAAATTGGGGGAATGAGCACACGAAAAAAGCAGAAATATGTAATTCACAGACAATTCTCCAATTTCCAAGTTGATGGTAAGCAAACTACTCCAAGTAATAACTCCTCTACGCCGACAGCGGTTCTCGTAGATAAGTGAGGTATAGTAATACACCAAGACTTGATGATAACAAAAAGTCAATATTTGTCAATGAACTATACTTAATCGACACAGTACATTAAAAATAACCTGCTTTCCAATTTCAGTTGAAATGTGCCCATTCCTTCATTTGGGCCTTCAGAACCCCTTGCAGGTTACTTGTTTTACTTGTCTATTTCAATAGACGGCATACTTAACTGCATATTGACTTTTGAAGAGATGTGGTAGAGAAGAAAAGTGGTTTTGGACAAAAAGAGGATTTATATAACTATATGTTACCAAGTCAAGCAAAAAGAGTTTTTGTATTTAAATATTGGCATTACATTTTTGTTAGTTTACATTGATGTTAAAATTGTATTGTCAGATTTGTGAGATTAGTTTTTGCTAAAACACTGCTGGTCACTTTCAGAAGTTGTAGCGATGCTTTCTTTTCCCAGAGAGACTGTGAAACACATAAATGGTGTCATTCTCAGTTTTTAAATAATTGTTTTAATATAATTTAAATAGATTTTACACACTTAAAGCAATATCATATCGCATTATTTAACATGATATTGCATATCGCATTTTTCTTCAATATCGCACAGCCCTAGTACATTTGTGTACTTGTTGAATATTACACAAAATGGACCGAGGCCTGTGCAATTCCAAATAAATCTGCAGCAGTTGTCTCGCCCTGCATCGCTAATGTCTTTTACAGGTTTGTAGCAAACAGATCAATGAAGAATTCTGTGCCTTCCTCAATGTGGAGAGAAGCCTCTGTGCCTTATACCATCCACAAACAAACAGACTTATGAAAAAACTAGGTGATATATTCATAGGTGATACCTCATACCTTTATTAACAGGTTGCTTGGTGAGAATGCAATATTCAAGGAAATACTGGTATCTTTCCAGCTGATTACTGATAACTTTAGACTCCTTTTGGTTCTGACTCTAGCACCTTGTGCAAACTTGTGGATGCAAGACCTGAAAAATGGGACTAGTACCTAGATACAGTAATGTTTGGTCTTAGAACCAAGATCCAGCCAACAACTAGGTTCTCACCATTTTTCTTGATGTTTGGCATAGAGGCACAGTATCCTTGTGAGGTGCCTGAGACGTATGAGGTATGCTACATTGTTCCATATAAAGGTCATGTAGTATCAATTACAAATTAATGAAATCATTTCCATCTTCAAAGTTGTTTCTAAAGAGGCTAACAGCACCAGATTTTTCATGAATCAGATGTAGAGTTATTGGGAAATGATATATGACTGAAAGGGGGAAAAACTATAGTATCTATTCTGTAGAGCCCTGATGAGAAAAATGGTGTTTGAGTTTCACACTGGGTGTGTGAAAGCCTGCCTCACTAACTTCAGAGGGATGCTACATCGTGTGTGTTCGCTTTGAAGGTGTGTGATGTAGCAAATGTTCATTAGAATGGGATAATACTTTGCAGTTATTTTTTCTTGTTACTTGCTCAGTTGGCAGAACATATTCTACAAAATACCACCATTGAATTATTCAATGCGCCACAAGACGACGCCATTCAGAATAGAGATTGCTTCAACTCTACTCTGCTAATCTGGTACGACTTTTTAAACTCATGAATGTTATTGACGTGCTTTTTGATGTGCATCACTTTCATTAGTGTCGTACTGTACCTCATAGATGACCGAAGTGACCTGTGCCACTTTTGTGGGGAGGCAGAACCATTTGAGGACTCTGCTGATGTTCTTTGGTTAACTATGATTGAGCATTTTTTAGTTATACAAATGAATAATGAATGGACCGTTGTTTTAAAACTGTGTTTTTGTTGTAACTGTTATTTTTACAGATTTCCTGTGATGACTGTGGGTGTACGGGCAATCCATCCACAGAGGATGACTACAAATGCTTCTCTTGCTTCACAGCGCTCGCACTGTGGGCAGGCCCAGCACCAGATTACCTCAGAATCTTTCTCCTTCACTTCACTTCACCACACTTGACTTGCGATGCGGTTAGCGCTGCTGTGAGGGTGTTACTAATACACCGGCTGTGGGAGTGATGGTAAAGTTGACATCTTTCTGTCTTCTGACTGCCATTCAATCTCCTCATTTTCTTTCCCAATAATGTTTTTGAAAGCACTATTGTATGCGTTTTTCTTTTACTATTTGAGCAAATAGGAGCATAAAAATATACATTTAAAATATTCTCTCATTCACCGCTATAAAGTTTACCCAACTATGATGACTTCTGCTTCTGAGAAACCCGGATATGTGAAAAGGGTCTATAAACTGATCCAGGAAAATCAATTGACATACAACAGGAAGATCTGGGTTACCTCCTGACTACCTGAAGGTGACAATTTTTTCATGTTTTGTGTTTGTGTATTTCTATTTATTTGTATTAATTTATTGCATGTTCAATTTCTATTGCTTTAGATGTTTTTGTGAATTCATTCTTTTCTTTAGTATATCTGTTTCCTGTATCTTATTTGAAAATGTACTTTATTGCCTTTCACTACTTAAGTGTTTTTTTTTGTGATTATCTTTGAAACGGCCCCTCGGGCAGCTATTTCAGTCATGCTAGTGCAGCTCTCCTATCTCTTTGAATGGAAAAACATCAAATTCTCCAAAGCTGTTCACCAAGCTTACGATTAAATTAAATGTTTGAAGTCGCCAGGGAAATCGGACAACAACCATCTCATAAATTGTGTTTCTAAAACCTACATTTTTCAGGTTGACTATGAAAAGTCTGACGACTGGAGGACGCGATCAGACATCATCCTGTCGATTACACGACGGAAGAGTTTTTGGATCGAGGCTCAGAGGAAAGTTTGGTATTATGGTTGAAAAGGGATAATATGAGGTCTTATAACATTTTTGAATGACATTATTGGTTTTGTACTCTTGTCAATGCTTAAAAGTGTTTACAAGCAAGCTAGCCTACCCATTAAAGATAGGGTAGGCTTTTTTTTTTTTTTTTTATAAACACTTTTTGTTATTCTGGTTGAAACTCTCTTCACATCCTGATAGCAATCAATAATAGAAGTGGTCTAAATATTGAAACATGTACATATGTCTTCTGTGGAAGTCTAATAAGACCAAATAATTTTCGTCCAATCATTGCATTTGGTCCGAATGCAATGATTGGGCAGTTCCTCATGAACCAAAACAACAAGCTTATGCTGCATTCATGCCATGTCATAACCGTAGTTACGAGATTGCAACCCATGACGTTATACCTGGAGCTGTTCACGTCCTCAGATTTTTGCATTTCTATGTCAATACTATCAACGGTGAAATGAATCTGCAGCATTCAGGTGGTACAAGTCAGAGCTCTTCTTTAGTTTGAAGAAGAGTTTATCTTCTCTATTATTGTAATGTTGTGTGCTTTGAGACATGAGGTCATTTAATGCCGCTTCGTGATGTTTGCAGATAGAAGGCGTGGCTTTGGAGGCGATCTCATCCTTTCAAAGCTAGCTTGCTATTATAGCTGTTCAATTTGTCTACCATAGCTAAATTGTAATATTTTCTCCAAAGTAAAACATGCAAAGTTGCTAAATGGTAATAAAAGCACAAACGGCCCTAGAACTATACAAAGCAAAACTATGATATGTCTCATGCCAGAGCATACTGACGGAAAAAGGTACAATAATAATAGTAATAATTAAAGTTGTTTTTATGCAAGGATAATTAAAAATCAGAAACGCTCTGTTGATGTGCTGCTTTTAGCTGCAACAACCAAGTATTTTGGTTGCTGATGACAGAAGGTATGGAGATTTAATAATATGACCCTAAATTACCTTGAAATTGAAGTGTTTGATATGACTTTGGATACATACAGTATATATAATTAATAATCTTGATATTGCTCTGCTTGACCACCAGTCTGATGGTATGTTAATATTTGTAATCATAATATTGTAATTTTAACATACATTATAAAGATTCAGTGAAGTGTAATTAGGTGACAGGATAGCGTGTTTTAATCATGGAGAAGAAAACCAAGTAAGATACAATAGCATGAACTCATTAGCATACACAGACTGCTTTTGTTTTGCATTTCTTTATCTAATACAAACAACATTCATAATTATCTTTCATTCGTGTATTAAATGTATGAGGTGGTGAAGGGGCAAAAGGTACACATTTATATAAATACTTTAGTTAAAATAACCTTTTTATTAATGTCTAAGTTAATACTTCTTCAAAACCATGTCAGATACAAACTTCAGGAGCTTGACAGAGGGGTCTTTAGAGGTACAGTCAATTGTGTAGAGAGGGAAAAGCAGTGAGGAGAAAACGCAACTTCAAATGTTAGGAGTTTTCCCAGCCTCACTAGCTGCTGCCTGTTTGTCAGGAAGTTGATGATCCACTGACAGTTGGAGGAGGGCACAGAAAACTGTGGGTATCCATGATGATGGTGTTAAAAGTGGAGCTGAAGTCCAGGATTAGGGCTGGGCGATAAAACGATAAATCAGGAAAACGAGTCAGCTCGCCAGTATGGCAGTTTTTTTATAAGCAGTCTGATCGTAGTCAGACCAATGTTGTCTGCAAATTATGCGGACGCATGTCGTCCGTTTGGTGAAGTGTTTATATTCAACACGCTCGCCGTTGTGCTATTCTTTATCTAGAATCAGCCACGATACTTCATTTTCAGGAGGAAGGAACTCATCCGCCCTAAAAGTGACGATGACTTTTTGGGTTCTTGAGCTGCGCTTTCCTCAGTATCACCATTGCTCTTCCTGTCCTTCTTGGATGTGAAAGGATTCATCTGCAAACAAATGACACTCATGATTAAAACAGAATTCATTTCAATAAGTAAGTATAGGTATTAGGTAGAACATTAAACATTTATACAGAGTAGAAATTACCTTTTTAAGGATGTTTGACTTCATCATCTTTAACCTGTTTCTGAAGGTCAGTTTTGGTAGATCCTCCTGAACTGACACAGGCTCGGGCAGACTGTGCACTTCAGTCGGTGTTAACGGTTCAGTCGGTGTTAACGGTTCAGTCGGTGTTAACGGTTCAGTTGGTGTTAACGGTTCAGTCGGTGTTAACGGTTCAGTCGGTGTTAACGGTTCAGTCGGTGTTAACGGTTCAGTTGGTGGAAACTCCTTTGCCAATAAGTCAAAAAAACTTGGCTGACCACCAACTCTGTCAGATGATCCACCACCGTCAGATCGAAATCTTCTTCATTGATGGTGAAGGGCATCACTGGAGTATTTTCAGGGAGTTTCGCAGGTTGGGGGAATCTGGAGGACACAAAAAGACGCTGGACGAGTTCCCTCCACAAAATAATGGAGAAAATCTTTAGTTGTCATTCTGACCTCCTCCGAGACTCTTTCTGCCTGCGGCATCTCGCATCTCAGAACGCAGTTCATTAATTCCTGCCAACCTTTTGATGCAGACGTTCTGAAGCTGCATAACTGATGCCCTGCCCGCTGAAGTGACCGTTGCACTTTGACATATAAAGAGCGGTCATCAGTGAGTCAAATAAGGTGGTGGTCTTTGGGCCCGTCACTGCCTGAGGTTGATCTGACTCCAGCAGGACGAGTGACAGTCCAGCCTCATATGACTCAAAAATCAGCTGCAGAACCGGACAGCCCCACTTTTCCATGTTCTGATGCTGCAGAAGGATTCGTTGACTATGCCCGAATGACATCGTCCACAATGTAGTCGATTACATTGCTTGTGGTCTCAACCGTACGGCTCGCTCTGAGAGCGCACGGAGTTTGCCCTCTATTGCCACAAGGACCGTGTGCGATTGCTGTCATGGCCACTCCGCGGGAGATGTGGCAATGCAAATGTCTCAGCTTTCGGATGACCCCACTAATCAGTAATTCCCCAATATTACTGCAGGAATCATCCGGACAGAAGTAAACGAAGCATGGTGACGAGGCCGCGTTGATCTTCAGAATGTTCTTGTGCATCAACACGTTCACCCGATGACAAACTTCCTCCACCACAATGCCAGCGAGTTCAGAGGAACGCCAATCACCCAGAGAGTCACTGAAATCACATTCACCGCTGCTGAGGAGACTATCCACCGTGATCCCAAAAAGGGTTTCAAGCGGATACTCAAATGGAAGCCATTCTGTCTTCAGGATCACCGGTCTTTCTGATGGGTCCTCCTGAATATCCTCAGTGGATGCGGATGTTGATGGCCTGTTTGAGTTCACAACTGCATGATGGATCCATGCCCACTATCCTAGATAGTTTTGGCATTAAATCGGTTGCAGTTGTGGCGGCTGACGTTGCAATGGAAGTCAGCATTTCATAGATTTGCTGTCTGGAGAACTGTGTGGGAATAAAAGCTAAATTAGTTTGTTCTAATGGTGTGAGCTGGTTTTAATAAAAACCCAAAACATGGACTTAAATTTGTATAGTGTATTCATATGCAAAAGTAGACTTACCGGTAGCTCAACGCCGCCTGTATCACTTCCAAATTCCTGAAAAACACACACAACTGTTAATTGAATATCAACCTTTTGTCATCATGAATTAACATGTTTCTTGCACGCTTTTAAGTGTAATTGTGTTAATATTAGACATTTTGGTTCTACTTTATTTTGACGTTCCCCTTCAGACATTTTGTTCACTATAAGTTGCTTCTACATGTCAACTACCAGTCATTAGTCACCAGCCATTATTTACTTTAGAAAGCCATTCAATGTCCATATCTTGTATCTTGTTAGTTAGCTAGAAAAAGAATAACTCAGAGGAGAAATTTACTAAATATATCCACTCTATTACATATTCATTATACGTTTACTTAACCTGTTAGTGTTGTCTTCATTATTTAATGTGTGAGTTTGAATAAATCTGTCATAAAAACAAGTTATTAGTCATCATTTAAATGTTTACAATGAAACAATTCTGTTATTAAAAGTTGATATATAAACTACCTTATGTGCAATTTAATATATTAATATATATTTGCAAGTTTGTATAATTCAGTTTTATTTGATTGATTATTTAATAAATGTGATTAATTAGTTGATTATTAAATAAACGTTATTTTCGTCTTCTTGAAATGATTATAATTTTTTTTAAAGTCGATAACTCTCATTAGGCAGTTGAAAACACTAGGCGCTCTGCTGAAAACGCCTCGCTGTGAGCGCTCGAGAGCGTTTTGGGTTCAGTTGAGACTCTTTGCTTGTTATGATACGGAATATCTGCGGAAGTGTTACTAGTATCTCATTTCACAGAGAGTTTGTTTCTGTATTGATTCTATATAAGCTGCAGAAAAAGACGTCGACGCTTTACTCCATAGGATTATAATGTAAAACAGACGCTGACAGCTTCAGAAAAGACGTCAAGTGTGAACACGGCCTTATTCTACTACCCCTTCCTCTGCTAGTTGACATGTAGGAGCAACATTACTTGTAGTCAACAGAATGTCTAAAGGGGACCATCAAAATAAAGCATAACCAAAAAGTCTAATATTAACACAATTACACAAAAACTATTAAAATAAGTTTCATCACTAGAATATAATACAATTATACAGATACAAAAAATAGACATACCGCTCAGTCAGATTCCACAAGAAGTTGCCGATGATTGGTTGAACATCCTCCAGTTGTAGTACAGCGACTTTTGCAGCTAAACGCGCCAAAAAGCCAGTTCTCTATAACGGTCTGATTGAACTCCAGTATTACAAGCCATTGTAAACTATCACCAAACACCAAGTACAGTAGAAGAATGCTATGGATTCACTTTACACAGAGACAGCAGAAACCGATGGGCTCCAGGACTCCTGCAGCTTCAGTTATAGTGTGTGCTGACTGTGACATCACAATAGAGAGAATAGCACTGCTGAACATTCTAATGGAATGCTGGAGGAATGTGGGCTGTACTACTGCAAATGTTAAGAGTTTATGATTGGATCATTATTGCAGTGATTATTATTATTATTATTATGTTATATGTTCTTCTAACATTAATTGATGGAGTGTGTAGCGTTTCCTTTTTAAACATCCATGTAGTTAGACACATCATGGCCTTATTCCAGGATGACCATGTCAGGATTCATCAGGCTTAAATTGTGAAAGAATGATTGGGACTTAACTTGCACTTTAATACTATGTTACTGAACTTTAATATACGATTACTTAAACACTTGACAAATGTGTTCACAACACTGATCTATATAATGACGGGATTGCTCATTATGCTTCTAAACTGCCATCAGGAGGTGAAGCCACCGCAAGTGTTTGAGCGGCCATTTTACGATTCCCTACTGACATAGAACATCATTGACCTAAAATCACACGATTTGCAGCATCTCAGTCTCACAGGATTCATTTTTTACGATATATGTATTTAAATGAATAGTTACTTCAGATGTTATCTGTAATGTTTGTGGTCTTTTCGGAGAGGATAAGTCCTATATTGGAATCGTTGATGGGTGTGTCTACTGCACACTGTTGACACAGGTAACTGACCAAACACAAAATATATTTATGTAATTTTGGAAGAAATATTAAACATTAAAGGGTTAGTTCACCCAAAAATTAAAATAATGTCATTTATTACTCACCCTCATGTCGTTCGACACTTGTGTAAGATGGTGTTAATCGATGACGATGGCTCAGAAAGGCCTCCATTGGCAGCAATGACATTTCCTCTCTCAAGACCCATAAAAGGTACTAAAGACGTCGTTACAAAGTCCATCTCACTACAGTGGTTCTACAATCATTTTATGAAGCGACGAGAATAACGACTTCTATAGTGATGGCCGATTTCAAAACACTGCTTCATGAAGCTTCGGAGCGTTGTGAATCAGTGTATCGATTCATGATTCAGATTATGTGTCAAACTGCCAAACTATGGCAGTAGTAATTGTACTACTGTAGTAATTGTAGTAATTGTAATTGTACTTTAGTTGTATTATGTATAGGATTGATTGGATTGCTCCTGCTTGGATTGATTGCTCCTGTCTTCGATTGCTCCTGTCTACCCTGTTTGCTATTGCTGCTGTGCTCGCATCTGCTCTGCTCTGCTCTTTTTGGGATTTTTATTTGATATAATTCTCTGTTGTTTAAACTGCTAATTATAACCTACTCATCTTCATATATTGTCTAACATTGCCTACCACATTAAATCTGACATCACTAGCTTTTAATCTAAATCACTATCACACGCGTTAGCTTTTCGCTAGCCTGTTAGCTTGCCATCTCTGCATCCGGGTTTCCTGTTTTCTGAGTTCACTAAACAACTGTGGTGAGTTGGATTAGTAAATAGACTCCATCAAACAACTTTGGTAAGTTGGATTAATCAACAAACGGTAAGCCATGTCTTCTTCTCCAGTCATTGTCACTTGCACTGTATGTTTCATGTTTAGTGTATCTGTCTCCGTTGGTGAGCAGGGCTTCACATGTGATAAATGTAAGGAGATAGTCAGGCTGACGGAGAAGATTTCAGAATTAGAGACACGCATCCAGACTTTATTTGAGAGTAGTGAGAATGTAACAGCTTCAGACACTGCTTTGGATGCGACTAGCTTAGTGAACGTTGTACATTGTTTGGTTGCGGTTGTAGAGCCCGTGCAGCAGGGCACTTGGGTGACGGTCAGACGGCATAGTCGTGGATCAAAAAACACTCTTCCGTTCCGATTAGAACATCAAACAGGTTCTCCCCACTCAGTTGTCACGGACTCAGCCACGCCTCTGCACCAGACTCCCACGTTCGCCCACTCGCTCCCAATCACCCAAATACTGAGCACCCGCACCTGTTTCCCATCACTGAAACCCTTTATCACCAGCCCTTACCCAACACTCTGTCTGGTCTCAGCGCACGCTACACAGACTGCCTCGCTACTCTTCGCATCCTAAGCTTCTCGCAACTCTACTTCCGGTTTCCCCAAGATTCCTAGCACCCAAGATTCAACGCACTCAAGTTCCTTCGAGATATCTTCCGTGTCCACCACTCCAGCTAAGCCTCTCACCTTTCCCTGTGTTTGCACCTGCTCACCAGTTCACTGTTTCGCAGCCTGACTTCAATAAAACCTGTTACCGCGTACTAACCTCTGTGTCCTCAAGGCTATCATGACAGAAGACCAGACCAGCAGTCAGGCCGAAGCAGTGGCTGGTGATCCTCATCCCCGCACCGCTTCGCCTCCCGATCTCACCCAAGCCTTCCTCCATGCCATGCGTCTGGGATCTTCCTCGTTGGCTGAGGAATGCAACGGTTTTCTTTTACAATGTTCCCTTTATTTTGAGATGCAGGCTCATCAGTTCCCCATCATGGATGCCAACGCCCAGTAACTCAATCCATCGAACCCTTCACTGCCACTTCCGTGAGGTGTTCAGCAGATCTTCCGGACCCACTACCACACACGATCAACTGTATCAATCACTCCACGACTACAATATCAATTTTCGCACCCTAGCCGCCGCAAGTGGATGGAATGAGCCTGCCCTACTCGCTGTCTACCGTGCTGGATTGAACCCACAACTCCGAGTCGCCCTGGCCATCTATGATAACCACTCTGGACTAGAAAACTTCATACAGCAAGCCACCATAGTCTCTCAAAATCTCGCTGCCAGCTCCAACCCGGTTCACCCGTTGCATTCCCCGCCTCCACCGTGGGAGTCAACCCCTCCAGCACCAGAACCCATGCAGATCGACCATCACCGCTTAACTCCCACTGAAAGAGATCGACGCTTGCGCTTGCACTCTCTGTCTCTACTGCGGGGTCAGGTCACTACCGAGCCACCTGTCCGGCCCGACCCCCGCACCCTGCGGTGAGTATTATACTCACTGACCCGGTGATGTTGACACTTCCTGTAACCTCCGTTGTGTTAACTACCCCGTTCGGTTCTGTTTCAGCGAAAGCCCTTATAGATTCCGGATCCGCGGGAAACTTCATCTCCTCAGAAATGCGACTCAAGCTTCATGTCAAGACATTTCCCCTGTCAAATCGGTACCGTGCACATTCCAAAAATTTTTTGGGAAAGCCGCTGGGTCAGAGGTGCATTCGCTACGTCACGGACCCCATCACTGTGCAGATCGGCTATCTCCATCGGGAACAACTTTCCCTACTGGTGCTGGAGGGGTCTACCGCCGATATCGTCCTGGGACGCCCGTGGCTCGCTGCCCACTCACCCACAATGGACTGGTCTACTGGTGAGGTCCTACGATGGAGTGAGGCCTGCAAGCAGAACTGCTTAATCCCCGTCAAGAGAAACCTTACCCACACTTCTATTCCCTTGGCCACCGCATCCCTGGATGAACCCTCTTCTGCTCCCGCTCAGGCCATCCCCGTCGAGTGTTGGGCGTTCCAGGACGTGTTCAGTAAACAATGGGCCACCGAACTTCCTCATCGCCATGGACTGGCGCTTATAGACCTGCTGCCTGGGGCATCGCTTCCCAAGGGACGTATCTACCCCTGTCCATCCCGGGAGCAACAGGCCATGGAGGAGTACATCAGGGAGGCACTCAACCAAGGATTCATTCAGCCTTCCAACTCCCTGCCGCTTCTAGCTTTTTCTTTGTGGGCAAGAAGGACGGGGCTTGAGACTGCATCGACTACCGGAAGCTCAACAATCAGACTGTCAAGATCCGATACCCACTTCCCTGGTTCCCGCCGCCTGGAGCAGTTGCGGGGAGCTCGCTGCTTCACCAAGTTGGATCTGCGCAGCGCCTATAACCTCATCAGGATCAGAGAGGGCGACGAATGGAAAACTGCTTTCATCACCCCGCTGGACATTATGAGTATAAGGTCGTGCCATTTGGATTGTGCAACGCCCCAGCAATCTTCCAAGGGTTTATGAATGAGATTCTCCAAGATTTCCTCAACAAATTTGTAATAGTCTACATCGACGATATCCTGGTTTACTCCCATAACATGACCGACCACCACCATCACGCTGCGCAGGTCCTCCAACGACTCCCAGAACACCAGCTATACTTGAAGTTGGAAAAATGCGAGTTCCACCGCAGCTCCACCCAATTCCTCGGATACATCGTGGACCAGAGCGGCATCAAGATGGACCAGGGAAGGTCCGAGCAGTGCGGAGCTGGCCCCAACCCACCACGATCAAAGACCTCCAACGCTTCCTGGGATTCGCTAATTTCTATCGCCGGTTCATCCGTCAATTCAGCACCATTGCAGCACCCCTCTCCGCACTGCTCGAGGTAGCCCCAAGTCCCTGTCCTGGACCCCTGAAGCCCAACAGGCATTCCACAACTCAAGGAAGCCTTCTGCACGGCTCCTGACCTCGCTCATCCCGATCCAGAGATCCCATTCGCTGTGGGAAGTGGACGCTTCAAATGTGGGGGTAGGAGCCGTACTGTCCCAGCGGCAGGGTGAGCCTCCACGACTCCATCCATGTGCCTTCTTCTCCAAGAAGCTGTCCCCGGCGGAACGCAACTACGACATCGGGAATCGTGAGTTGCTTGCCATCAAACTGCCGTTGGAGGAGTGGCGGCATTGGCTGGAGGGAGCCAAACACCTGCTCCAGGTCATCACCGACCACCTAAACTTGGAGTACCCACGACAGGCCAGATGGGCCTTGTTTTTCACCCGCCCGACTTCTCTGTAACCTACCGCCCGGAGAGAAAAATACCAAGGCTGATGCCCTCTCTGCCAGTTCCTACCCGACCATCCCACTGCACAACCTGAACCCATCCTCCTCCGGCCATTATTGTCAGCCCCATCCAGTGGGCCCTAGATCAACGACGCCGACGCAACTCATGATGACCCAGTTCCGCCGGGTGTCCTGAGGGACGGACCTATGTTCCAGCGAGTCTCCGACCGCCCCTCATGGACCAGGCACATTCCTCTCCGGGCTCTGGACACCCAGGCAGCCAGCGCATTCTCTCGCTCATTCAAGGTCGCTACTGGTGGCCCAGTATGGCTCAGGACGCCTCCCGCCTGCTTCGAGGATGCTCAGTCTGCGCCACCACCAACACTCCCCGTCACCTCCTGAAGGCAAGCTGGTCCCCTTACCCATTCCACGCCGTCCCTGGTCCCACCTCGGTATCGACTTCCTCACTGATCTCCTCCTCCGATGGACACACCTGTATCCTTGTTGTAGTCGACCGCTTCTCTAAGGGTTGTAAGCTCATTCCCCTGTCAGGACTTCTCACGGCTCTGGAAACGGGCGGAGGCCCTATTCCACCACGCTTTTCACACTTTGGCCTCCCTGAAGACATAGTCTCTGACAGGGGCCCACAGTTCATCTCACGGATGTGGAAATCCTTCTTCTCACTCCTGGGCGCCACAGTCAGTCTCACTTCCGGATATCACCCCAATCCAACGGCCAGACTGAGCCGAAAGATACAGGAGATCGGGAGGTACCTCCGAGCCTACTGTGGTCGCCACCAGGACAGCTGGAACCGTTTCCTTCCGTGGGCTGAGTATGCACAGAACTCACTTCGCCAAGAATCCACTCAGCTCACCCTGTTTCAATGTATCCTAGGTTTCCAACCCCCACTGTTCCCCTGGTCTGGAGAGCCCACGGATGTTCCAGCTGTCCATTGGTTTCAGGAGAGCGAGAGGGTGTGGGACTCAGCACACGTCCACCTGCAACAGGCAGTCCGTAGGCAGAAGATTCAGGCCGACCGTCATCGCGGACCAACCCCTAGATACCATCCCGCCAGTTGGTGTGGCTTTCGACCCGAGACATTCGCCTACGGCTGCCCAGCCACAAGCTGAGTCCCCGCTATATCGGTCCCTTCAAGATTCTGAGGCAGATCAACGAGGTCACCTACAGGTTACAGTTACCCCCACAGTATCGCATCTCGCCTTCTTTTCACGTTTCCCTCCTCAAACCATACACTGACCCTGTTCTCCCTTCTTCCACAGAGTCTGGTGCAGATGCAGTGCCTCCCCCTCCGGTGGACCCGGCGGACCAACACATCTACCGTGTTACCACCATCCTCGACTCCCGACGGCGAGGCAACGTTCTGCAATATCTCGTGGATTGGGAGGGATTCGGCCCAGAGGAACGCTCTTGGGTGGTGCGGGACGACATTCTGGACCCCTCGCTCCTTGCCGATTTCCACGCCGCACACCCAGACCACCCAGCACCTCGGGGCCGAGGCCGGCCTCGCCGTGCCCACCGCGTCCTCTGGAGCTGCCCGTGAGGAGGGGGTACTGTCACGGACTCAGCCACGCCTCTGCACCAGACTCCCACGCTCCGCCCACTCATTCCCAATCACCCGAATACTGAGCACCCGCACTGTTTCCCATCACTGAAACCCTTTATCACCAGCCCTCACCCAACACTCTGTGTCTGGTCTCAGCGCACGCTACACAGACTGCCTCGCTACTCTTCTCGTGATCCTAAGCTTCCTCGCAACTCTACTTCCGGTTTCCCGAGATTCCTAGCGCCCCAAGATTCCACGCACCCAAGTTCCTTCGAGATATCTTCCGTGTCCACCACTCCAGCTAAGCCTCTCTCACCTTTCCCTGTGTTTGCACCTGCTCACCAGTTCACTGTTTCTGCAGCCTGACTTCACATAAAACCTGTTACCACGCACTAACCTCTGTGTCCTCAAGGCTATCATGACACATATATATACATACACACACACACACACATATATATATATATATATATATATATATATATATATATACTTTTTGTAGTTAGTATTTACATATTATACATGTAAAGAAACAGCAAAGACCAATGAATGACTTATTTCTTGTTTATTCTGCATCCAAAAGAACTTGCTGCCCAAAATAACCTAAATTCAAGTAAACAGTTAAAAATGCTTTTGTATTAAAAAAAAAGAATAGTTAGAGGTATTTTAAATTCATTAATACAAAAGAATGTGATGCTCAGAGCAGAACCTGAATAAATTTAAACAATTAATGTTTTTCTGCATATCAAGAATAAAAATAATGTAACATTAACCCCTTAATCCCTAGTTAAACAAGAATAATGCATTAGTAACATTACATTCAAATAAAAATTGCTGTGAAATGATTATTCAAACATAGTAATGTAAATCACAGAGAACGGTAGGTTGGATCCTGGGAAAACTGCTGATAATAAACCCTCTCCAAAGGCAACATCGTGAACTAACTCCTGCATTTTTATTTTGATATATGATAGTTTCTCTGGGGAGAGTCTCCCAAGCATGGCCAAGCTGGAGAGAAAGGTAGAAACCTCTCATCATTTTGAAGCTCCTCCAAGGACTGACGCTGCTGTCGCTTCTTTCTCTTCTTCTTTCATCCCTTGCTTCTTTCCATTGACAGTACCGCTAAACCATCATCACTCTCTGCCTCGCGCTCTTCTTTCTTTTTTGGCCCGTGGCTACATGGAGTTGTGCATACCTCGCTTCTCTGCTTCCGCTCTGTCTGTGTTCCTTTCTCTTCCTCCTCCTCCTCATCATCATCAATCAGGATATTACCATCTGAGCTGTTGAAAGTAGGCTATCTGAGTTACAAAATGATTGCACTCTGAACTACATTGCGCTCTGCAAGCATAATCTTTCTGTGGTGCATTTCTGGATAGCTAACATTACCTTCTGAATTTTTGAAAAGGACATTGCATTCATATGGACCCTTTTTATCCTTTAAATCCTTTTTAATCGCTATTATAGAAAATATCTATGAAATTATACTCTTCCTTATTGATGTCACCCTTTAAGTCTTTAAAACCACAGAACATCAATAAACTGTAAATTTATAACATAATGGATTTAAAAGTACAAGCCAGTAATGCCTGTAAAGTAATATATTAGTGTAGCACACAATCTTACACAGCTAGTAAGCTAACAATGTTCTGTAGCATCTGCGCTTATGGTGCTAAAACTATCTTTGGATCAAACTGTAATTATTTCCCACATCCAGGTTATAATATGCAAAAGTCTAAATTTTAATCTCTTAATTTTGCAATAAGAAGTTATACTTATCCAAAATAAAGGCTTAAACATCTTAAAAAAAAAAAAAACATTTAAGGACTCCTGGGTGAAAGTTTTCAGACAGCTTTCAAAATGGCCGCCAGACAGTGAACACATGGAAACCTGTGATCTCGGTGTGCAATGGGCTGATTATCCTAAGATTACAGGAGGTATACAGTAACAAACACATCAATTGGTTAAGACATCAAGAATATTTTTTTTTCTTTTTATAATCTGAGCTCAAAGATAGGAGTGTGCTTAATAGGCACGTTTACCCTATATCTTATGGTTTTCTTTCAGTTTAAAACATTAAACAGTATGTAAACACAAACTATTGGCCTAAAGTACAAAAGCATTGTAAGCTCAACCAGCACGAGTGGGGAAAATATTGTGAACATGATATATCATTATTAAGTGAAGTTTCTAACAGCACTTTGTGTTTTATGTTCTAAACCCCAACTAAACATGTAGCAAAATGATCTCAAGACATGCTCAAGACACTGGGCACAGCTGCGCTTACTGTACATGCAGTCGTGAATGCAGTGATTCACAGCGGTCTTCCTCATTCACCTGGTTTTTGGATTTCATGTGGTTTTTTTGTTTTGTTTTTTTGTCATTGTGATCATGATATAACTCAGTTTCATTAATTCATTTTTATCAAAAGTAACTACGCTTTGTAAGATCATTTTCAGTTTTCATCTAAGTAATTCCAAACATTGCGAGGCAGACAACGAATACAATCAACTTATAAACAGACTCACACAGCGATTTATCATGGAATCATTGCATTTACGGCCAGCAAAGCAACGTGGTAAAATTCAAATAGTATTTTTATTTTTTGAATATTAATTACAGATTGAATATTCGACTATTAGTGTACACCCCTAATCTATATCTATCAGTATGCGCGGTCCATATAACCGGCGGATGCTATGCATACCAAGCCATTCGTGGACTCACTGATTAGTATGAACACTATAAATTCCTTTGTTAGAGGTGTACCAAAAAGCTTACTTGATGAAATGTTAGTCACTGGCCATTTATTTATTTGCCAAACAACGGCAGTTTTTCAGATCTTAATAAAAACACTCCTGTCATAGATTTAAAATGATGCCTGCTATGGTGTTTCTTATTTGTCATTGATTTAGATTAGTGTGGCCTCAGCCGATACCGCTTAAAGGTGCGCTTAGTTTATGCGACATTAGTGCCACCTAGCGGAATTACATATATTACATACACCTAGCATATTTTGCAAATGCCCTTTCTGCAAGCAGCCTGACTCAACTCAAACAAAATTCAACTGCTTTTACTGGTGGTTGTGAAGACATCAACAGTTAAATGTAGGTTACTTTCAATAAATGGTCAAATACAGTATTAAGAAACTTTAGCTGTGTTAAGGCTATGTGTCATGAGAGTAAGCAACTGATCAGCTAACACTGTCTAGAGTGAATGTGATCATGCGTATTATAAACTCATCCAATGTGCACCAGGTGCATTTTTGACAACGTGGTCACACAGCATACCCGGATAAATAAAAAAGTCACCACACACACACATATATGTTTGCTTCTCATTTTTGTTATCAGTAATCATTTAACATTATCTCACTTGATGAAATATACAGTTATAAGTTGTTCAGGCATCAATATGTTTCTATCTCAACTTACATTTTTCTTATAGGCACATAAGGATCTTTTTTAACTTACTCTCTGGGGTTCTTTCTGTTTCTTGTTCTGCCTCTCATGAGTCATGACGGTATCTTTATTTTTAAAAATTTTAGGTTAGATCGATATTTGGAACCAGTCATGGAAGATGATCTTTTCCAAATCAATCCGCTTGGCTGATCACTTTCCATGCATGAAGAGATCAGATCACATTCTTTTAAGCAGTAATAAAAGTTCCTGCATTATCGGGTCCACATGCCCTCGGGAGGTCTTTGGGTACACCCCAGACAGCATCTTGAACAACATTACGCCTCAAAGATTACACTGTTTCAGGCTTAGCATGGCATCTTCTAGGTGGACGCCAGGGGAGAGTATAAATTCTGCCTGAAAGAAATTCAGCAAATAAATTTGTATTTTCACATATTTGTAAATGTATTTATTAGAATGCAGCAAGTGATCTGCTGCTGTTATTGGCTGTCTGGAAGGCCTATGATCACTTATCACCATAGATTTGTGGAATAATACGCATCACTGAACGCCGAATAAGCAGACTTCTTCAAGCCTCCACTGGGAGTAAACATCTCCGAGGACCTGACCTGACTGCTCACATTCAGACACAGGTGAAAAAGCCAGGCAAAGACTGTACCACCCAGCGCCAGCTGAGGAAATTCAGGTTTCACCAGCTATCCTGAAAACTTTCTATTTAGGGGCGATAGAAAGTGTACTAACTCAGTGCATCACAGCGTGGTATGGGAACAGCACCAGTCATGACCGCAAAGCCCTGCAAAGAGTAGTGCGCTTATCCGAGCGTATCTCAGGGTCAGCTCTCCCCGCCTCTGCAGGACGCCTACACCAAACGCTGCAAAGGTAGAGCTACTAAGATCATCAAGGACTCTAATCACCCTGCAAACCTCATTTCACGCTGCTGCCATCTGGTAAGCGCTCCAAGCCTGATGGCCAAAACTGAGAGACTCAGGAGGAGCTTCTTCCCAGGCCATCAGACTCCTGAACTTAACGCCACGTGACTTCACTTCAGGATAAACATCGATACACTGTCATTGCACTGCACTTTCTGTTCTGTTCTCGTTGTTACTGTGTAACAACCTGTCATAAACCTGTTTGCACATTATACTCTTTTTATACATTTGTTAACCACATATTTATAAGTCTACAGTTTACTCACTGCAAAAGTCTACTTCAATTATTTTATTCCACTTTATCCTTATTTGTTACCTTTTTTTTTCTCTTGACTTGATTATTTATAATTCTACAGATATAGACATATATATACATATATATATATATATATATATATATATATATATATATATATATAGATAGTACTTTTTTTTATATCCTATTTCTATTATAATTTCTTCCTTGTGTTTTTAATCAGAATTTGCACTGTCCATGGAGCGGACTCTGTTTACATTTCACTGTCGGGTTGTATATTCTGTATATAACTGTGTATGTGACAAATAAAACTCTTGAATCTTGAATCTTGAATCACTACAACCACAGTCTGTTAATTTGTTTTCCAAAATGTTTTGGTTGATGAGCAGGTTTTTCAGCTTGATGTGGCTGTGAAGACACCTCTTTCACAGCATATTCTTGCAGCAGTGACAGCCTGACACATTGAAACTCATGCTGTCGATTCCTTGCTTCTGCTACCATGTTGCAGTAAAAACCACCGCATATCCTCACGTGTGGGCAATGCCTAAGACCAATACGTATTCATCTGGTGTCTCGCATCAGTCCAGCAGCTTTATTATTTGAGGAACGCTTAGGCCTTTGTTCAGAAAGAACCATCCCTTCCAAAGCTACCTCTTTGGAAAGCGATTCTTCAAATATACCCTACAGGAGAGATAATAGTTGTACATGGGTTCATGTTAGGGCTTGTGATTAGAAAACTGACATGTCTTTCCCTTTTAAACTTAAATGGATAATTTCTTCCAAGAAATGTAATCCGATGCATGGCTGGAATTTTTGTTCTCTCAGTCATGGATGGCATTCAGATAAGTACTGTTGTCAATACTTGATTCCCCTTGCTCTTGCTTGGGAATATCTTTTATCAGCATCCTGCACAGTGGTGAGGGGAGACACAGTGTTAGCCAGCTGTACACTGAATTGTTGTCAGTGTCACTGTTCTGTTCAGCTTTGTCCAGTGAATGAACAATGCTGTTGTAGCTGAGAGTGTCGATGACTTCATTAACATCCATGCATAGAGGTGAGGAAAGGTATGCAGCTGTACTTCTTGAAACTTCACCACAAAGCATCTCTCAGGCTGCTGTCATTTCTGCAATGACTGTTGGACTCCGATGGTAGTTGTTCTTGGATTTCGAGAAAAAGACAATCTTAAGAACCCCTTTCTTCTTTTCTACTATCTCTCGGTCAGGCCTTGGTGACATACATGCAGCAGTATCTTTGCTCTGCTATGCACTGTTCCATTGCTCCAGGTGTCTTCTGGTGTTCTGTCACAAACTTTATCACACAATTTGGAATTTATAATTTGGAATAATTTGTTGTAAAATTACGAAGGCGCTGACTAATGCGTGATCTGACCGACGCCTTTAAACTGTGATTTCGGTTTGTGCAGTGGAATGAGCTCTTTAAATTTTTGCTGTGTTAGACAGCGGATGTCATGTGACATCTCTTAATGTCTAGTACAAGTCATGCTTGGCATAGTTTTGATAGTTCTTCATCAGGTTCTATAAGCAAAGTAATCCAAATTCACTTTGCTCTCTTTATTCATTTGTTTTGGGCATGTTGAGTGAGATTCAACTGTTTTATTCATTTTGTTCCTCTATGGTTGCATTTGCCGTTTCACGTCGGTTTGGGTAGCGCATAGCACCATATACCAAATTAGCAAAATCATGATATCGCATCATTTGAAATAAAATATATACCGGCAGCTTTTCCCATAGTACAGGTATACTGTGCATCCCTAGTTTATGCTTCTCTGGAATCCTCTCTGCCGAGGACTTCTACTGCCCGATTGGTTGCCATTAAACCGAAATAATACACATAAATAATTATGGGGGACATAAAATATTAATTATAGCTTAAATAACTGAGAGATGTTTTAAAATTGTACCTGTTTATAAATCAATTTTGTACTGTGTTCATCCAGACAAGATGATCACTACAACAATATTATAGTAGTATTAATACTAAAGTCCTCTGTTTTTTTGAGTACAAATATAAACAGGCAAGATGGCAAGTTGCATTTGAATGAAACGAGAGTGCATCCGCGGTGATACAATTGTGATATTATTGATGACAGTCATATAATTTAATGTTTATGCTTAAAAATAGTGCATAAACAAAGAGCTGCTAATTGTATGTTTTTGTGTGTTTTCAGTGTAATTTTTTGAAAATTTCATCTCATTTTAACAAGACTGCAGTTAAGTTTGGTCACTATATTTCATACCGCTTTCATCTCTAATTTATCAACACATTTTTTTTTTTTCTGTGATGCCATATTGTGATGGATGTCAGTCAAGGTTCCTGTGAGCAAATCAAACATATGTGAACCATTCAGGCGTCTGAAGGCAATGGAAGCAGATCTTCATTCCAGTGTAGATTCATTGATCCAGTGTAACGCCGTTGTCGCTTTGTCCAACAACCAGTAGTGGTACCTATATAGCTGACATACATTTATAAATATATACTTTTTTTATTTTGACCTTCACAGCTGGTCGGACATAACTGTACAGCTAAGTTGCATTGTATGGATTAGATTTTTGAATGCTGTAAATTCAATTATGCTACAGGGATGAAGGCTTTCACAGACAAACTCAGCTCAAAGCCAGTCAATTGTAGACTGAGCAACCGGCCTACATGACATTGAGTAGTCTTTCATTTCACTGCTGAACCACACCTGTTCTTCAGTTTGTTTTCAATGGATGTTTCTTTGTAAAAGAATACAGTTAAATCTGTGTAACCTACATTTTTCACAATGGATAAAAACTTTGCTTGCATCAATTGAAAATGAACATGATTACAGATAAATAAAACTTATGTTTTATAAAAGTTATTTTCTATTCATGGACTATCATTTTAAATCACAATGAGAGAACACGTTACATTAAAATATGCTCTCCTACAACCACTTACAACATATAACAATATAAAGTGATAAGTGAACATTTGTCACAATTCATCTACAGTAGATCTATGCAGTCTCTTGCTTTTAATTAGTTAAGAATTAAATACACTGCTGATCTAAAACCAAAAATTTGTGTCCTATAATATTTTTCCTATATTTTCCTCCTAATGACAACTTTATAATAGTTTATATGAAACCCTTGTTTATTAAAAGGATAGAACATTTTTTCATAATTTACTCACCTCAAGTTGTTCCAAACCAAGACTCAGAGGTGCCAATTCATGCGTGAAAGGGAAGTGAAGTTCCAGGTCTCAGGAAAAGTAAACTTATTGTAAGAACAACAAAGTGAGCTCCATCTGACTTACTGATGGTAAAACTTAATTTTTTTATACTCTTTTCTTTATCTTTCATCCAATTAGCGCTCTCCCATGTATCTTTTCTTTTGGCTCCACCTCACATTTCCGCCACAATTAGATCACAACTTTGTAAAGTATCATACTTATTGGTGGAATCCCAGGCTTTTTCGGAATTTTTGTTTCCCATACAAAAATATAGTTTTCCTTGTTTTTCATGCTTTGCTGGGACAACAGACCTTGGTTTTTTGGTACACAGCCGAGGTCTACTAAAAATTATTTTTTTTCCACACACATGTCAAATAAATAAAACCAGTAACTTTTATAACAATCTGATGGTTTAAACTTTCAATGGATCTTTTGTAACAGGTGTATTTTATTCTCCAAACATCTACATGTCATGGTCATGGGTTCGATTCCCTAAGAAAGCAAGATATGACAAAATGTAAAAATGTGTACCTTGAATGCAATGTAAGTCGCTTCTGGATAAAAAGCTGCCTGCCAAATGTGTAAATGTAAAACACCAAGAACTGTTGTCATACCACAAGGGAAGTAAACTAATACATTCAATATATCACTTTATGATGAAGATAAGGAGGCAAGAGGTATAGCGGATCTGATTCCAGCTACGCTTTATTCAATCAAACAAAAGAACAAAAGAAATAAACAAAACTGTGTTAACCACAATCAACACAAGCCAATGAACTGAGAGCTGAAGGCATTATATACTCAAGATAATTGAACTCAATACAAAACAGGTACGAACTAATCAATGAAATAAACACAAATCCTGAAAATGAAACCAGAACACCAGCATAATGTGACGATATTAATAAATATAACATGTAAATCGTAGTCAGTGACTTGACTGATGTGTTGGTCAGCTAATACGTGAATTTTTTGCTGTGAGAGGTTTTGACGAAACAAGAAATGCTTCTTGACCAGCAAAATACAATTATTCGAATCCTAGTCAACATATCACCTAAGCCCTGATGTCCTATCAGAATTGGTAAAAAAAAAACCCTGTTTAGGAATCTTTAACTGATTTTTACATATGAACAAGGCATGTGTGACTACCGAATTCCACAATTTTTAATATTACATGTAGCCTAGTTAGAAACAGTAAACAAATTAAAAAGTCAAATGTAAAAATAAAATACTGCACAGTCTTCACTGTATAAACTAAATATAAATATGTTCGTATTAAAGCTATAATAGTTATTCAGTCAATAGCATTATTAGCAGTCTAATATACCTATTGCTGTAGTTTGATGGGACAAAAGAGTAATAGTTATTTACTCTTTTGTTTGATTAACATTAATGGCAGACAGAGCAATAGGTATATTAGACTGCTATTTTGGTAATATGCTAATATGGCAAGTGTGACTTACCATATTGTTCAGAATATAAGATGAACCCCCTTTTCAAGATGTACCTTTGGAAAGGCCTTTTTGAAGACCAAATATTGTCTTTTTTATTTTTTGTATTTTAAAGTATGCTAAATACTGGTAAAATGTACCAACAATCATATTCAGAGCTAAACACTTTATGGTATAGTCATTTCATAAAATAACCTTAAGTTTTACAATGACTAATTTCATAACCTTTTTTATGTGCAGTGACACAAAAACAAAATAATATAATTATAATTCATATACTGGAACACAGTAAAAAATCTGGCATTTTCTGCATCTTCTCTCACAGGTCTGCATCCTCACAGACTCACTTTGGCTGCATCCAAAATCGTGATACTTAGTAGGTGAAAACAGTATATGAAAAGAGTAGTATGTGAATGCACTAACTTGTTATATCTATAACATCTTTGAAAACGGGGCTTATATTCTGAGACGCGGGTTGCTTCAAAGTGTACTTACTATAATGCAAAACTGCTGTTCATTGTTTAAATCGCACTTATTTAACAATTGACGAAAGCAACCAGCTGAGCCGTTGAAGATTAAAGATATTAGTAAGTATATACAAATATTGACATATCTGAATATATTAAGTTGCTTAAAAACACATTACGTTTTTATATAGCATTTTATTCTACGGTTATGTTTTTCATTACACACATTAATTTTTAAGATCTGTTAAATATAATTTTCTGGAAAAAGCATTGCTTTAACCGCAGCAGAAAAAAAAAGAAAGTGGATGCAATTTCTAAAGAGCCACCTGTGCTACCGGGAAGATAAATGTGTAGCCAACCTCGGGTCATTTATGTAGTAGACATGTGAAATTATTTTTTGAATCTTGGTGCCTTTCTAGACTGAGAAAAAGACAGAAAATGTATTTTTGTCTCATGTGGATGAAAGACAACAACTCCCAGAATGCACTTGGTTTCTGGCTGTCTCAATAATGAGGCCACTCCCAAAGCCACTGCTACTGGTTCAATGATCACTTGCCCACCGTGGCACCGGCCCTACCGTTGCTTTATAATAATAAAAATAATGCATTGTGCTAGAGAACAGACACTACAATTAAAAACTGAACGCGTCTGTTCAATATAATGTGAGTGAGCCGAAGGAAAGTGTCGGCGCACAAAACGCAGCAAGAGTCAGATTACATTCATCACGAGAGTACAGCCGAGGTAAGTATGGCGTGGCATTGGCCCACAGCACGCGGTTCAGTCTCATATGTGTCAGATCATGCCTATAGAAGCTTAACTTCATAGGACTTCATTTGAAAGTTGGACATTCTCACTTTGTTCCCAGCGACCGCCCGCTTACATGAATGCCCGCAGCTGCCCTGGAGCGAAAAGCTGTGAGTGAGATCTCACCCTCTACAGAAAGTTGAAAACATGCAGAACTAGAAACTCAGGCTCCTACTGGGCTGGTTGTAGTTCTTAGCCTTCTGGCCGATGAAAATCCTGACATGACGCAGAAACAACGAGTATTTTTCCCAGAAATAAAATACATAAATCTCTGCCTCAGTATACATGAGGAAGGAAGCACGATTATCTCGAATATACTACTGGTTTCTACTGATATAAAGCTTAATGCTAATCACTTAAGTAACCCTTTATGCAATATAGATGCTTCTCAAATGTGTGTTTAATATTTGACAAGTGGCATTATGGCAGATGAAACTATTTAAAAAATATGACTTTCAAATGAAAACACATCAAATAGCCAGGTGTGTGTATTGATGTGTTGGTATAGACTTTATGCAGCCCTGCCCTTTTCAGTGCTGGAAAATTGTCTTTTGACTTCTGGGCCATATTTCCAATACAATTTTATGTATTTATTAATGAACTGCTCATTTTTATATCTTCTGAATATATTTAA
>CM031946.1:27745250-27980770 GCA_018749465.1 Paracanthobrama guichenoti | reverse complement strand
GAATGATGATGTTCCTGGGGTCGCACCATTTCTTGTTGACCATGAAGCATACTCCACTGCCTTTGGATTTACCGGCCTCAGCTGTTCTGTCCATCTGAAAAACAGAGAAGTTCTCCGACGGCGTCACAGCTGTGCCCGGGACCGCGGACGTGAGCCATGTTTCGGACAAACAATAGATGTTACAGTCTCTCATGTCCCGTTGGAAACTTATCCTGGCTCTAAGATCGTCCATCTTATTCTCCAAGAATTGAACATTTGCGAGCAGAATGCTCGGGAGAGGTGGGCTGAATGCCCTTTTTCCAGTCTGTTGCGTATCCCAACACGTTTCCCACAGTGTTTCTTGTTTCTTTGCCGTTGACTCGTCTGTCCATTGTTCAACTCAGCGTTCCGAAGGATCTCAGATTGCCACAGAGGATCGGTGAAAGTGTCCTGAAACAGTCCAGTGTAGAGGTAACCAATGTCCAAAAGAGTTTTGCTGTCATAGCAGATCAATGCAGTTGATAAGTTTGTAAAAATTGAGAGCAAAAGAAAGAAAACTAGTAAATAAAAGTACAGTCTTCGCAGAGCGACCTGAACGGCGACCGAACACGGCGGTGCCATCTTAGTGCAATTCACATGAATGCTAATCCTATAGCTCGTCCTGGGTCCACATTTCATTCAGTAACATTAGATAGTTTTGATTTATATGATGTTTAATGTTGATGATCATGTTTTTTTACATATGCATCTGCTTACATACAACCGCTTGTTCTCTAGCGTATAATAGTGGAAACACGGAAAATTCTGTGTTTGGCGAGGATGTTTTTTTTCCACAAAAATAACAGAAAATTCTGTGTTTGGCGGGGAAAGAGTTAAAGGAAAAATAAATGTATTACTTTTTTTAAACAGAAACAATAAAAGGGGTCAGGTCAACATCAACAGGTAACAAAAAGAGCAATCTGTCAAGGAACGAATTAGGACATGGCAATAAGACACTGCAATCAGCCCTGTCACTAGGAGAGGAACACAAAAAAAGAAACAGACAGACACAATAGCAACAATCAAAGATAAATTCTATGATGTAACAGTAATGCAGTTAGTAGTGATGATCAAATTTGGCTAACGTGATTGTATTTCTTTGATCTATTAAACTTTGAACCAACTAGATCTTATTTATTGACCTTCCAAAGTGAAAGAAGGCTGTTCTACAATATTAAATATCAAAAGTAGAAAACAATGCAACAGCATCGAGATCTAGAATCTTAATGTGCAGAGTTTTTTGGTCAATGCTGCTGTCTTTGTCAGAGTTTAATATAAGAAAATTACTATCACATCTTTGATAACATTAAACACTGCTAACTTGGGGTTGTGAGGAAATATAAAACTGAATATCATCGTCATTACAATGAAAACTAATAATGTTTCTCATGGGAAACATATACAAGGAGAAAAGCAGAGGACCTAATACAGAGCCCTGTGGTATCCCATACTTTTTATTTAATGAGACATCTCTTTATTTACACAAGCATTAGTATGGTTCAGGTCCTATCTACCAGTTTATTTGTTCACAAATGCCAACATAAATCTCAAGTTATGCAAGATAATATTGTGGTCTATGTTGTCGAAATATCTAATAGCTTTAGCTAATAGCTAATAGCCTAAAGCAGGTCATTTGTAACTTAAATATGCATAGTTTCTCTGTTATGATGGGGTCTACATTCTGACTGAAATTATTTAATTACTTTTTAGTTGAGAGAACAATAAAATTTCCAACTTTGAAAGTATTTGTGACATGTCATAAACAAAGCTAAGAGTTAACAATATTGAGAAGAGTTAGCTTAGTGAGTATTGAATGCAATGTCTAAATGTTTTGAATTGTCACTTTGTGACATTAAAATGGGATTATTTGTCTTTTTTGCCTTAGATCTCATGGTACCGAAAGAGGAGAGTCAAGAGGACATTAAAAAAGAAGTCAAAGATTTTTATGTGAAACATCATGATTTAATAACTGGAGAAAAATCCTTGAGTTGCTCACAGAATGAAAAGACTTTGTCACAAAAAAGAGCTCAAAATACAGAAACTATTAGTAACATCACCTGTGAATATTGTGGAAAATTATTCATAAAACATAAAAACCTTCAAATCCACATGAGAATTCACACAGGAGAAAAGCCATTTACTTGCCAGCAGTGTGGAAAGAGTTTCACCCAAAAAGGTAGTCTTAAATCCCACATGAGAGTTCACACTAAAGAGACCCCATTCACCTGCGAACAATGTGGAAAGAGTTTCACCCAAAAAGGAAACCTGAAAGTCCATATGAGAATTCACTTTAAAGAGAGCCCTTACACCTGTCAACAGTGTGGAAAAAGTTTTACTCAAAAAGGAAGCCTTAAAGATCACATGAGAATTCACACCGGAGAGAACCCTTACACCTGCCAACAGTGTGGGAAAAGTTTCATTCGAAAAGGAAACCTGAAAGTCCATATGAGAGTTCACACTGGAGAGAGCCCTTACACCTGTGAACAGTGTGGAAAAAGTTTTTCTCAAAAAGCAAGCCTTACCTGCCACACAAGAATTCACACTGGAGAGAAGCCTTACAAATGTCCCCAGTGTGAAAAGAGTTTCACACATAAAGGAACCCTTACTAACCACATGTCAATTCACACGGAGAGAAGCCGTTCGGATGTGATCAATGTGGAAAGAGTTTCAGATTTTCAATAACCCTTAATAACCACATGAAGATTCACGCAAAAAATAATTGTTTTAAATGTCATCAGTGTGGAAAAAGTTTCACAGACAAGGAAGACCTTAAGAAGCATGTAGAAATTCACATTGAAGAAAAGCCTTTCATGTGCCATCACTGTGGAAAGACTCTCAAAAACTATGCAAACCTTGAGATTCACTTAAGAGTTCACACTGGAGAGAAGCCGTTTACCTGTCTTCAGTGTGGAAAGAGTTTCACGGTTAAAGGAAACCTTGACATCCACTCAAGGGTTCATACTGGAGAGAGGCCTTACAAGTGTCTTCGGTGCGAAAGGACTTTCAAATATCATAGAGACCTGAAATGCCATTTGCTAACTCATTCTAGAAACAAATTACAAAGATCTGATTGTGACATGAGGATTATGAAAAAGAGCAATTTAAGAAATGACCTGAAAGGAGGAAGGCAATTTAATTGTGACCAGTGCAAAAAGACATTCCTTTTGCCGTTACACTTAAAGATACACATGAAAAGTCACGCAGATGTGAGACCCTATTCTTGTTCTTTTTGTGGGAAGTGTTTTAAATGGCCCAGCAGTTTAAAATGGCACCAGAAATTATCTATCTGTGTGAAATCAAAGCTACGTTGTTCACGCCGCAGATGAATGTGGCCCAAATTGAATTTTCTTTTTGTGAGGCTGTTCACATGACCTTTTAAATGTGACCCGTATCAGATACTCGCCTGAACAGTTGACGTTTATCCAAGACTCCGCAATGTTCAGTAATTTGGCCGTGTTCAATTCTTCTGTTTTTTACTTTGCCTTGTTTTCTTTTGGTTTTATCATGACTGTGGCAACACCCCATCTCCTTTTGCTATAGGTTTCAAATATTGAGCGATAATGGTAGACTAATAATTTCGATTGTATAGAATTGTTGCTCATACTTTTCAGTATAACACTTTGAAATAAATATATTATAAATATATTCAGAAGGAAATCAGAACTCTGTTCTTTGTCATTCTGTGTGCCTTTTAGAAAGAACATTTGTTCTTCGTGCACACATTGAAATATGAAACTGTTAATAGAAACACTCAATAAACTGTTGCATAAATATAATACGCTATGCATCAATAATCAATATCTCTTCCCTTTTTGCTTAACTTTTCAATGCAATTGGAGCCTTTCATATTATAATACTGGTCTTGTTCTGACCTATTATATGTCCTTGCCTCATTAAAAAGCTACACTATACATTTAAAAGGTGTCGTGCGACAGGGTCATGGGTGGCCAAGGCTCATTGATGCACGTGAGGAGCGAAGGCTGGCCTGTGTGGTCCGATCAAACAGACGAGCTACTGTAGCTCAAATTGCTCAAGAAGTTAATGCTGGTTCTGATAGAAAGGTGTCAGAATACACAGTACTTCGCAGTTTGTTGCATGTGGGGCTGCATAGCCGCAGACCAGTCAGGGAGCTGACCATTCAGGCCCATGCTGACCCCTGTCCCTGCCAAAAGCACCAACAGTGGGCATTTGAGCATTAGAACTGGACCACGGAGCAATGGAAGAAGGTGGCCTGGTCTGATGAATCATGTTTTCTTTTACATCACGTGGATGGCCGGGTGCGTGTGCGTCGCTTACCTGGGGAACACATGACACCAGGATGCACTATGGGAAGAAGGCAAGCCGGCTGAGGCAATGTGATGCTTTGGGCAATGTTCTGCTGGGAAACCTTGGGTCCTGCCATCCATGTGGACGTTACTTTGACACGTACCACCTACCTAATCGTTGTTGCTGACCATGTTCTCCCTTTCATGGAAACAGTATTCCCTGGTGGTTGTGGCCTCTTTCAGCAGGATAATGCGCCCACCACAAAGCAAAAAAAATGGTTCAGGAATGGTTTGAGGAGCACAATGAGTTTGAGGCGTTGATTTGGCCTTCAAATTCCCCAGATCTCAATCCAATCAAGCATCTGCAGGATGTGCTGAACAAATAAGTCCGATCCATGGAGGCCCCACCTCGCAACTTACAGGACTTAAAGGATCTGCTGCTAACATCTTGGTTCCAGATACCACAGCACACCTTCAAGGTTCTATCAGTGTATATTTGTCAGATTATAAAAATGTATTTTTTCATTTGTTGTTTTTATTTATAACAAAGCTGTATTTAGTAGGTTGTGTTTAACATAAAAGAGTGATTATTGGTTCCACATAGAGGTGTAGAAATGCTGGTATCAGATTGGTGTTGGATTGGTTCTAAAATAAAAATGGTATTGGACCATCCCTACATTAGAGGATTCCCCCCTCAGGAAATGTAACATTTAATCATCTGCTAAGAGCAACAACAATTCCAATGAATGCAGCACTGGTGGAAGGGCTTGGAACAGGACTAGTGGAAGAAGACTAGTAAAGAGAGTAGAAGTGGTGGGTGAACTGATGGAAATGTTTTCGTTCAGCACTGTTACACAGTAAATTGACTATCGCTATCGTGTTAAATTTTCAAAGTAAAATTAACTCAGAGAAAAAATACTTAATAGTTTACATTTTTAATAGTGAAAAATGATCTCACTCAAAATGTAAAAACCCATTTAAGGATTAAGCCTAGTCCAAGACTAGAATGCATGTTTGAGCTGAAACCAGCCATTGTTTTGTCTCAAGATGCACACCAGTAATATGTTTTTAAGGCATGTTTATAAAAATTACTTCAATCTTGGCTTAATCTAAGCCCTGTCTATGAAACCAGGCCTTGGTGTTTTCAAAACAATAGAAAACGGCTTGAACAAAAATGTTTACATTAAATGACAATATGTATGATATTATATATTGTATTGTATACTGCTCTATATGCAGAGCAGAATCGGTTGTTCAACTTACCTAAGCAGCCTTGCTCTAACACAAAGACCCTTTCACTTTGCCGATGTGTATGTTGTACATAGTGATCAGAATGAAAATGTACATGTGTAGCATAGTGTTGTAAGATGTGCCAAAAACAAAATGTGCCTTAAAAAGTTTGTCAAAGGGGAACTGAATTCTTCTGAGGTCCCACAGTCAGGAGCAGGGCTGAGCACTAGCAGTGATGTCTCAAAGATGCTCCTCAATGTTTGTTCCACTCTGGAAACTCTTTTTTTGGCTTCCAGATAAGAAAATCCAGAGATGAAATATGGATTTAGGGTTTGGGTTTTTCATTTGTTTAATTCCTTTTTGCTGTAACACTAGAGTTAAAGAATGTTGCTTTTATTTTATTCATTTTATAAGCTTTTATTTTTCTTTGCATGTTCCATGACTATAGAGTAAGATGAATATTGTGTGTACCTCTTACTGAGAGAAAGAACATGTTATCAGTATGTTATGTATTTTCTGGTCAGAGCTAGAGCTCGACCAGCTCCAACCTTGAAGTAGCTGTGGGCCTGGTGGATTCAAGATTCAAGAGTTTTATTTGTCACATACACAGTTATATACAGAATATACAACCGGCAGTGAAATGTAAACAGGTCCACTCCATGGACAGTGCAAATTCACAGTTAAAAACACAAGAGGGAAATTATAATAGAAATAGAATAAAAAAGTACTATATGTGGTTAACAAATGTACAAAGAAGTATAATGTGCAAACAGGTTTATAACAGGTTGTTACACAGTAACAACGAGAACAGAAAGTGCAGTGCAATGTCAGTATATCGATGGTCACGTGATGTTAAGTGACTGAGTTCAGGAGTCTGATGGCCTGGGGGAAGAAGCTCCTCCTGAGTCTCTCAGTTTTGGCCATCAGGCTTGGAGCGCTTACCAGATGGCAGCAGCGTGAAATGAGGGTTTGCAGGGTGATTAGAGTCCTTGATGATTTTAGTAGCTCTACCTTTACAGCGTTTGGTGTAGACGTCCTGCAGAGACGGGAGAGCTGACCCTGAGATACGCTCGGATAAGTGTGCGACTCTTTGCAGTGCTTAATACACTTTCTATCGCCCCTAAATAGAAAGTTTTCAGGATAGCTGGTGAAACCCTGAATTTCCTCAGCTGGCGCAGGTGGTACAGTCTTTGCCTGGCTTTTTTCACCTGTGTCTGAATGTGAGCAGTCCAGGTCAGGTCCTCGGAGATGTACACCCAGGTACTTGAAGCTGCTCACTCTCTCTACTGGTGACCCGCTGATCATGAGAGGGGAGTATGTCCATTGCTGTCTCTTCCTGAAGTCCACAATCATTTCTTTGGTCTTGCCAACATTCAGAGAGAGACAGTTGTCCTGGCACCATGATGTTAGATGCTCCACCTCGTCCAAGTATGCCGTCTCGTTGTTGGAAATGAGGCCCAGGACAACAGTATCATCAGCAAATTTGATGATAGAGGTGGAGCTGTGTGTGGACAAACAGCCATGTGTGTAGAGAGAGTAGAGCAGGGGACTCAGGACACAGCCCTGTGGAGCTCCCACACTCAGGGTGATGGAGGTGGAGGTGAACTGGCCTACTCTCACCACCTGAGGCCTGCCAGTGAGGAAGTCTTCAATCCAGTGGCAGAGAGAAGAATTCAGGCCGAGATCCAGGAGTTTGGCAGTTAGCTTAATGGGAACTATGGTGTTAAAGGCTGAGCTATAGTCAATAAATAGCAGCCTTACGTAGTTCCCACTTTTGCTGTCGATGTGAGTGAGGAAGGAGGAGTATCTACAAGTCAGGAATCCCCACAAAATTAATGTCTTGCATATCTTACCTGTGATCACACAACAGCCTCAGTTACATATTTTCTTAAGCTTCGATTGCTCCTGTCTACCCTGTTTGCTATTGCTGCTGTGCTCACATGTGCTCTGCTCTTTTGGGATTTTTATTTGATATAATTCTCTGTTGTTTAAACTGCTAATTATAACCTACTCATCTTCATATATTGTCTAACACTGCGTACCACATTAAATCTGACATCACTAGCTTTTAATCTAAATCACTATCACACGTTAGCTTTTCGCTAGCCTGTTAGCTTGCTATCTCTGCACCCGGGTTTCCTGTTTTCTGAGTTCACTAAACAACTGTGGTGAGTTGGATTAGTAAATAGACTCCATCAAACAACTTTGGTAAGTTGGATTAATCAACAAATACGGTAAGCCATGTCTTCTTCTCCAGTCATTGTCACTTGCACTGCATGTTTCATGTTTATTGTATCTATCTCTGTTGGCGAGCAGGGCTTCACATGTGATAAATGTAAGGAGATAGTCAGGCTGACGGAGAAGATTTCAGAATTAGAGACACGCATCCAGACTTTATTTGAGAGTAGTGAGAATGTAACAGCTTTAGACACTGCTCTGGATCCAACTAGCTTAGTGAACGTTGTACATTGTTCGGTTCCGGCTGTAGAGCCCGTGCAGCAGGGCACTTGGGTGACGGTCAGACGGCATAGTCGCGGATCAAAAAAAAACTCTTCCGTTCCGATTAGAACATCAAACAGGTTCTCCCCACTCAGTGACGCACACCACTGAGAATCCTGTTAAAAGTGCCCTAGTTATTGGTGATTCTATTACACGGAACGTGAAAATAGAGACACCAGCCACCATAGTCACATGTTTACCGGGAGCCAGAGCGCCTGACATCAAAGCAAATTTAAAAGTGCTGGCTAAAGCTAATCGTAAATTCTCTAAGATTATTATTCACGTCGGCACTAACGATGTTCGACTTCGCCAGTCGGAGATCACCAAAATTAACATTAAAGAGGTGTGTGAACTTGCAAGTACGATGGCAGATGCAGTTTTTGTTCTGGTCCGCTCCTGTTAAAAGGAGTGATGAGATACTTAGCAGACTATCATCACTCAATGGCTGGTTGTCTAAGTGGTGTCCGCAAAATAACATAGCGTTCATAGACAATTGGAAAAGCTTTTGGGGCAGACCTGACCTGTTGAAGAGGGACGGCATCCATCCTTCTTGGAGTGGTGCTGCTCTTCTCTCTAGTAATTTGGCATATAGTCTTAAAGCTAAACCTTGACTAACTGGGGCCCAGGTCAGGAAGCAGACGGACTGGCTTACCCGACCGTCTGCTAGCTGTCTCCCGTTACAGAAGTCAGATAAATCCCAACACATAGAGACTCTTTCACCTAGATATTATCACATAGAGACTGTGTCTGTTCCCCGAATTAGTAAATACAAAAAAACATCAAGACCATTCAACAGTAAAAACTTAATTGATGTCAAACGAATAAACAACAGATATAATACAGATGATCAAATGATAAAGCTCGGGTTGCTGAATATTCGATCCCTTTCCCCAAAAGCACTTATTGTTAATGATATAATTACAGATAATAATCTAGATGTGCTGTGTTTGACAGAAACCTGGCTAAAACCTGACGACTACATTACTTTAAATGAGTCCACCCCACAAGATTATTGTTATAAACACGAGCCGCGTCTGAAAGGTAAAGGGGGAGGGGTTGCTGTAATTTATAATAATATCTTCAGTATTACCCAGAAGTCTAGTTTCAAATATAATTCTTTTGAAGTTTTGGTGCTTTATGTAGCATTATGTAGTGTAATTGATAAATCCCGTTTGACATTTGTGTTGGCTACTGTATACAGGCCACCAGGGCACAATACAGACTTTATCAAAGAATTTGCTGACTTTCTATCCGAGTTAGTACTGGCTGCAGATAAAGTACTAATTGTTGGTGATTTTAATATCCATGTAGATAATGAAAAAGACGCATTGGGATTAGCATTTAGAGACATTCTAAACTCTATTGGAGTAAGGCAACACGTGTCAGGACCCACTCATCGCCTTAATCATACGTTAGACCTAATATTGTCACATGGAATAAATGTTGATACCGTTGAAATTCTGCAGCAGAGCGACGACATCTCAGATCATTACCTAGTATCATGTATACTTAATTTAGCGGCGTCCTACGCTTCAAATATGGCAGAACTATCACTGCCGCCACTAAAAATTGCTTTTAAATAATCTTCCTCATCAGTTTCATCTCCTCAGCATCCCAGATAGCCTAGAGGAACTCGATTTTGCAACAGAAACTATTGACTCTCTTTTTCCAGCACTTTAGACACAGTTGCTCCCCGGCGCTTAAAGAAGATTAAAGAAAATAGTCCAACGCCGTGGTACAACGAGTACACCCGGGCCCTTAAAACAGCAGCCAGAAAAATGGAGCGCAGCTGGAAGAAAACAAAATTAGAGGTTTTTCGTAATTCATGGAAAGAGAGCATGATCGCATACAGAAAGGCCGTAAAAACTGCTAGATCTGCTTATTTCTGGACTCTCTTAGAAGAAAACAAACACAACCATAGGTATTTATTTGATACAGTGGCTAAGTTAACCAAAAATAAAGCTTCTACTTCTGATGGTTGTAAACAGCACAGCAGTAATGACTTTATGAACTTCTTTACGTGTAAGATCGATAATATTAGGAAGAAAATTATAACCATGCAGCCGTCTACTACAGTGTCACATGAGACAGAGCATTGTTGTGTCACTGAGAAAAAATTACATTCATTCACTGCTATAGGAGAGGAAGAATTGGCTAAACTCGTTAAATCATCTAAATCAACAACATGTATGCTCAACCCTATATCAACTAGGCTATTAAAAGAGATGCTACCAGAGGTCATAGATCCTCTTCTTAATATCATTACCTCATCTTTGTCATTAGGATATGTACCAAAACTTTTAAGTTGGCTATTATCAAACCACTTATTAAAAACCTCAACTTGATCCTACAGAATTAATCAATTATAGGCCAATCTCAAATCTACCCTTCCTGTCAAAAATACTGGAAAAGGTAGTGTCTTCACAATTATGTTCCTTTTTAGAAAGAAATGGTATCTGTGAGGATTTCCAGTCAGGATTTAGACCGTATCATAGTACTGAGACTGCTCTCATCAGAGTTACAAATGATTTACTCTTATCATCCGATCGTGGTTGTATCTCTCTATTAGTGTTTGTAGCTGTCGCATATTGAGGTGTATTTTCTTTGTGAATATTTCAGTTAATTTGTGTATTATAAATGTTATTTAAATTTATGTTCATGTTAAATTGTATTTAATTTTCTAAAAGGGTTTGTTAAAGCGACACCTTCAGGTGAACAATAGTTTAACAAGTGATCATGTGATCTAACTAGTAGTGTGCAAAGCGGAACCACGAGAAAATGTGCTCAGACTAAGAGGTGTTCTGTCCATGAAGAGTTTGTAGCTGGAGAAATGCTGCCAAATGTCTTTTAATGTCTCTTGGATTTCTGATTGGAAGGTGCACACGGTATGTTTATTTTGTATGTTAATTCTGTATGTTAATTTGCAAGTTAATGTGTTTTGTTGAAGCTCTTACGGACTTTGAAAACTGTGGACAGGAAAAACACTCACACAGTAATTTTATTTGTTTCAGTTTTTCACGGTGTCACAGATGTTGAATAAGGGGTGCACGATGTTCAAGTGATGTCAAAGTCAAGATGACGTGATGATATCAACAGTGCCAATAATAAACGTTAAGACATCAGTTGAAGCGTGATTCTTTTAATCAGAAGAAAACCCCAGGAGCTGTTATAGTGAAAAATGTTTATTCACACCCCCCTTGAAAGAGTGAAAGAGTTGATCGTGGAAAAGGAAAGATCGCCAGACCTCGACGTGAACGGTGCGCTCCAATCAACCCCGGTGAAAAGTTGCAGCCATTGGTGGACGTGAAGACGTCGTCATTTAAGTGAGCAACAGGATTGCATCGCGTTGAAATTCCACTCGGGAGTTTCCTGTAACCGCGTTCTGTGCTGAAGAGCAACGCAAGATATTGCTGCAGTGACGACCGAAATCCACAAGGTGGCAACATTGAGTAGTTTTGAACAATTTTGCTGTCAATAAGGCTTTCAACTTTTGGATCCACAAGTCAGACTGTATCTTTTTAAACTTAAATCTTTTTCCATGGTTGATGTTCAAATTGTGAATTGTTTGCAAATGATTGAAGGAAAATTATACATTTGATAATTTGGTTGAAATAGTTAACACAAGAGGGTAACTTATTCAATAATTGACATTGTGCAATTTTCATGTGGTATTATAGCTTGTGTTTAAAATTTAACAAAAGGGTGATTTAAAGTAAGTTACCAACATGGATCAAAATAGATTGGACATTTGTGTCTTGGACCAAGTAATTCAAGCTCTTGAAGATGAAAAAGCACAATTAGAGTGTAAATTAGAATCTGAAATTGATGCCTCTAACAGACAAAAATATGAAGAACGTTTAACTGAAATTAATGCAGATCTGGTAGTTAATAGGACAGGACTCCAGGAATCATCATCACGAATTGAGCAAGAAGTTAGACGATCAGAAAGAGAAAGACGTCCAACAGGAAAAATGCTTGAGTTGAGACAAGATGAGTTAGCAAAAAGAGAACGAAAGTTTATGTTCACATACTTAAACTTTAAAGCTGAAGCTCAGTTTATCAGATCCAAACTGAAAGAAGAGTGTACAAAGGCAGAGTTAGAGGATATGGTAGTGACTGCAGAGAAACGTGAATCAGAGTTAAAACAAATATATGAGAGTATTCGTGCGCTGAATGTCCCATCTCAAGATGTAAGAAGAAGAATGGATAGCTGTACTTCAGTTACTAGTGAATTAACTGCACTACTAAAAGGACGTTGCCTAGAAGTTGACACTAAGGAGTTTGATGCTGTAGCTATAAAGGAAACACTCATCCAGTTACTGCAAAGAGATGACGCCAGGTCCATTTATGGATCAACTGTGTCGAGAGCTGAGCAGAGATAGTCAGCAAGGAAGTAATTTGTCAGTAAAAAGGGCTGAAGCAGCAGCACGCATTGCTGCAAAACGTGTTGAACTAAAAAGAGAAAAGGACATTGCAGATCAAAGAAAGGCAGTGGTAGCCCAACAAGAGAGGTTGAAAATGCTGGAGGAGCAAAGGAATCTTGAAATCATGGAAGCTGAATACATTGTGTATACAGAAGAGGAATCAAGAATAAATGCTGAAATAGGAGATGCTAAAGAAAGACGCATTTTGACTCCCTGTCAGCGCCCACTGCAACACAATAACCCTTCATGCGACAAGGTTTCCCAAGAAACTTCAGCTCAACCTAGCTCTGAAAACAAGCTAGAGACAAAGTTTGATGAGGTCTTGCTAGTGAAGGTACTAAAGGAATCTCTGGCAATGTCTAAACTTCCAGCTCCAGAGCCGTTTACGTTTACAGGAGACCCACTCAAATTCACTGAATGGCGCACCTGCTTTAAAGCTCTGATTGAAACAAACTGTTCAACTCCAGCTCATAGGATGTTCTATCTGAAAAGGTACATAAGTGGAGATGCGCTTAGTGTACTAGAAGGCACATTTTATAGGAGTGATGAGGATGCATACTTGCAAGCTTGGGATGCCCTGAACAAGCGCTATGGGCACCCATTTGTAGTTCAAAGAGCATTTAGGGCCAAGCTGAGTAACTGGCCAAAAATTGGATCTAAAGAGTCACTAAAATTACGGGAGTTCAGTGATTTCCTTGTTTCATGCAAAAACGCAATGCCTCATGTACATGGTTTGGGCGTTTTGGACGATTGTGAAGAAAACCAGAAATTACTGCAGAAACTTCCTGATTGGATAACAGCTCGCTGGAATAGGTATGTCACTAAAGCACTAGATGAAGAAAAGCCATACCCAAGTTTCACTGAGTTTGCAGATTTTGTGGCAGAGGAAGCACGTATTGCATGTAATCCTGTTTCTTCTCTACATGCTTTAAAACATGCTGATGAAAGGCCTGGTAAGGACAGAGAACGTCTCAAGGCCAGCGCTCTGGTGCAAAATGTTAAACCCTCTGGAAAATACGTGAGTACACTGTAAAGAGAGAAAGACTTCAAATTCAGTAGTTCTGCCACTCAGGACAAGAGGCAAATAGAATGTGTTTGCTGTCGACAAAATCACTTTATATACAAATGTGAAAGGTTTGCTGCAATGCCTCTTGAGGAGAAGAAAAGGTTCGTTATCAACAATAAGATGTGCTTTGGTTGTCTCAGAATTGGTCATGTCTCCAAAAACTGTAGAAAGCGAGCTACATGCAACATCTGCAGGCAGAGTCATCCATCTCCACTTCATGAAGAACGTACTCAAAGAAAGCAAGAAGCTTCGCCTGATGAAAGGGCTTCTACTAGCTTATGCAGTGTTAAGATGGACAATGGTAATCACACTTCAATGATTGTTCCAGTATGGCTCTCTTGCACAACAAAAGACAGCCCAGAAATTCTAGCCTACACATTACTGGACACACAGAGCAGTAATACATTTATCAGTCAGGATGTCTGTGACAAACTGCAAGCAAACACAGAACCTGTGAAATTAAAGCTGACCACAATGACTGATAGAGTTTTGATAGAGAATTGTCAAAGAACAGTTGGGCTATGGGTTAGAGGTTATAGTCTGCAAGAGTACATTGAGTTACCACCTGCATACACTCGAGAATACATTCACTTGGAAAAGATAGCATTCCTACTGGCAAAAATGCTCAGAGATGGATACATCTGCTCAGTATTGCAGACAAGATGCCAGATTTGTTGGATTGCCCTGTAGGTCTTCTGATTGGCTATGACTGCCCAAGGGCTCTGAAGCCAACCCAAGTAATATCAGGGAAGGATCACGAACCTTACGCAGTCAAGACAGACTTAGGTTGGAGTATAGTGGGATCTGTAACACCTAATACTTGCTCTAGAAATGTAGCGGGATTTTGTCATCGTGTTTCTGTGAAGGAACTCCCAGCTATCACACCTGCTTCTGTAATCAGGACGTTAGAAGCAGACTTTCAGGATACAGATTCAAGAGAAAAGACAATATCTCAAGAGGATATTCAATTTATTCAACAACTGAAGGCAAAAACTCAACACAACAGAGAAGGACGTGTGGAAATGCCCTTACCTTTCAGAGAACGTCCTCAATTACCAAACAATAAACAGCTTGCTACAGTTCGTTTAAAACATTTGAAAAGAAAATTGGAGAGAAGTCCCAAGTACAGAGAGGACTATGTGAGATTTATGGAAAGTGTCTTTAGAGATGGTGATGCAGAAGAAGCAGATGCCACACCAAAAGAAGGCAATACATGGTGCATTCCACACCATGGGGTTTACCATCCCAGGAAGCCAGAAAAAATAAGAGTGGTATTCGACTGCTCAGCCAAATTTGAGGGTACGTCTCTTAATGACCACTTACTCACTGGTCCAGACTTAACAAACACACTGACTGGAGTGTTGTGTAGATTCCGTGAGCATCAGATTGCGATCATTTGCGATGTGGAGAAGATGTTCCACCGATTTCAAGTCAGTTCAAATGATCGTGATTTCCTGAGATTCCTATGGTGGGAAGGAGGGAATACTGAAAAAGAACCCAAAGAATACCATATGCGAGTGCATATTTTTGGAGCGGCATCCTCTCCGGGTTGTGCGAACTACGGCATGAAATATCTTGCCACCAAATATGAAAAGGACTACCCACTGGCAGCAAGCTTCATTCACAAAAATTTCTATGTGGATGATGGACTTGTCAGCATTGATTCCATCGAGAAGGCCAACAAGTTGGTTAGTGAAGCACAAGAAGTTTTAGCTAAAGGACAATTGCGTTTGCACAAGTTCATGTCCAATAGCAGAGAAGTCTTGAGTGCAATTCCAGAGAGTGAACATGCCAGTCTAGTGAAAGCTGTAGATCTGAACTACAACGAGCTTCCAATGCAGAGTGCACTGGGAGTAAAGTGGAACATAGAGGCAGATACGTTCTCATTCAAAGTTGACCTTACTGAAAGAGCTGCCACACGGCGAGGAATTCTATCAATGGTTGCTAGTGTGTACGACCCATTAGGTTTTCTCGCTCCCTATATCTTGAATGGCAAAAGAGTGCTTCAAGAGATGTGCAAACAAGGGGTAGGATGGGATGAACCTCTTCCCTCTGATCTGAAGCCAAAGTGGGATACATGGCTCCATGACTTGAATAATCTCCAAAGGATTCAAATACCAAGATGCTTCATTCCTGAAAATATGGGCAGAATCCAGAAAATAGAGTTACATCATTTCTCAGATGCCAGCAATGAGGGTTATGGGCAGTGTTCATACATCAGGGTAGTTGCTGAGGAGCAAGTCCATTGCACTCTTGCACTCTGGTTATGGGTAAGGCCAGAGTAGCCCCTACAAAGGTTTTCAGCATACCACGTCTTGAGCTGACCGCTGCCACAGTTTCTGCTGCAGTAAGTCATGTTCTTAGAGAAGAGCTTCCTCCCTCTGTCTCGTACAGTGCAGACGTGTTTTTCTCTCTGCTCCCGCTGTGCTCTGGCGCTTTAGTATTTTGTCTATTCTCTTTCTCTCTGACCCGCTGCTTGCTGGACTCCTGAAAATACTGAAATGGAATTGATTAACTGGTCAATCAGCGCGATCGATAGGATTTTCTCACAAAGGAAGGGTGCCCCAGGAGAACCCAGCTGCCCGGACGGGACCTTTGCTGCAGGGTACATGAAGGACAGATGGAACAACTGGCAAGTCCTGTGCCTGGAGGCTCTGTCCGTGGAGGATGCGGAAGATTTATACATGATTGGATTATTGATGGCGGGGTTCCTATTCTTTGGCTTTGGGATTGCCCTGACCTATCGGAAGATTGGTAAAACAGCTGCAAGCAAATTCACCCAGCCGCTGTCTGTGGTAATTAAGGAATGCTTCGGGGCTGTGTGTGACCGTCTGAAGGAATTAGATCAGAGAGTGATACAGATTGAGGAACTGAACCATAACAACGCAGTCCGGACTGCGTATACGCAGGGTAGAGTGGGCTCCATCGGGGGTCAGATCGGTGAACTTTTACGGACTGTAACCGGTCTGGCCATGAGGCTGGGCGTAATGTCTAGAAAACTGCACGGACCGGACGCAAGTGCTGAGGACCAGAACTGATTGATTGATTATGATCCGGACAAATTACGAAGATCATCAAATGGATAAAAAAAAATAAAATTGTATTTGCCCGAACCTCACTTGTCCCTATCTCTCTCGGTTGGGAGGTCAGCCTGACAGCTTGGTCTGCTATCTTCCCCTGTGCACTGCCTTATCTCCCTTCAAGGACAAACCATAGAACTGAACTCGAAAACATCTGAAGTTATGGCTAACATTCTCACACAACACAATCTCAGACTCACTCGCACCATACACACCCGATCCTATCCCAGCCCCCATCCATCCGTCTGCCTGTCCTGTCCTTATCTATCTCCTCTCCCACTCCATACAAAAAATCCCATCACGTGACCACGTGTACTGTGTTATGTTATGCTTTGTTGTGTTTGTTATGTAATGCTTGCTAAACTGCATTCTTGTATTTCTGGAGAGCGTGTGGCGGCGCCTGAATAATCGGCTGCGGCCTGGAGGCTTGCTCCCAACTTAATTTCGTTATACTGTACTTGTACATGTGTAATGACAAATAAACTTGAAACTTGAAGAGCTTGATCTGAAGGTCAATGAGGAGTTTTTCTGGACAGATTCCCAGGTGGTGCTAGGGTACATCAAGAACGAAGCCCGGCATTTTCATGTCTTTGTAGCTAATTGTGTCCAAAGGATAAGAGACTCTACAGATTCTAAGCGATGGTTTTATGTGGACACAAGTCAAAATCCTGCAGACTGTGCATCTAGGGGTCTCAAGGTGGCAGACCTGATGAACTCAAGTTGGTTAACAGGTCCAAAGTTCTTACGGGGAACGAGATATTATCACTCATGAAAATTCCCAGAGCTTCTTGTAGGTGACCCTGAAGTGAAGGTCCTGAAAACGGATGCCTGTGTAAGAGAAAGCTTTCTAGAAAGACTGTCAAGATTCTCAGATTGGAATACAGCCCTCAACACTATTGCTAGAATCAGAAGATTGGTAAACAGAGACAGGTCAGGGTATATTAGTGTAGAGGAGAGAGAGAAAGCAGCTCATGTGCTCTTCAAAGCAGCGCAAAGAGAGGCCTTCGAAGAAGAACTGAAATGGCTCAGTCAAAACCCTGCTAAGCTGCCAAAGAATAACAAGTTATACCAACTTGACCCTTTCCTCCAAAACGAACTGCTCAGGGTTGGAGGACGGTTAAGAAAATCTAGCACAGCATTTGAGTTGAAACATCCAGTAATTCTTCCTAAGGAAGGCATTATCACACAACTAATACTTGACCATTGCCACAAGAGAACTCAACATCAAGGCAGAGGTCAAACCTTGAATGAGCTCAGAGCCAATGGATATTGGATCTTAGGTGCAAGCAATGTCGTGGCCAAGTATATCAGAAATTGTGTTACTTGCAGAAAGCTGCATAGACCAGTTGAAGAACAACGAATGGCTGATCTTCCAGCTGACAGAGTTGAACCTTCTCCCCCATTCTCATACTCTGGTATTGACTGCTTCGGCCCCTTCTACACAAAACAAGGTCGGAAGGAATTCAAGAGGTATGGTCTGTTGTTTACGTGCTTGAGCTCCAGGGCTGTACATTTAGAAATGTTAGATGATCTCACTACAGATGCATTTTTGAATGCTTTGAGATGCTTCATAGCAATCAGAGGAGCTGTACGACTGATCAGATTCGACCAAGGCACAAATTTTATCGGGGCAAAGAATGAGTTGGAGAAAGGTTTAAAAGATCTCGACCAAGAGAGGATTTCTACCTATCTTGCAAGCAAACAATGTGACTTCCTTATGAATGTACCTGAGGCAAGCCACATGGGAGGCGTGTGGGAACGTCAAATAAGGACCGTAAGGAGTGTGATGAACGCTGTTCTTGCACAAGCTAAAGGAAGACTGGATGACACCTCATTAAGGACATTTTTCTGTGAGGCAATGTCTATTGTGAATAGTCGTCCACTTACTACTAACACAATAAATGATCCAAAGAGTGTTGAGCCTTTGACTCCTAATCATCTGCTCACGATGAAGACTTCAGTACCTCTTCCTCCTCCTGGAAAATGTGTCCGTGAAGATCTGTATGCTAGCAAAGGTGGAGGAGAGTGCAGTACTTATCAGAACAGTTCTGGAGCAGATGGCGCAAGGAATACCTAACCAACATAAGTCTCGGACAACAGTGGTACATGCCCAGAAGAAATGTTCACGTGGGAGATGTGGTAATTGTTAAGGAGGACAATGTTCCCAGAAATGAATGGAGGTTAGCTAGAGTTGTTGAGACAAGTGCAGATGATGATGGGCTTGTGCGAAAGGTTAAACTGCAAATGGGACAGCCCAAGTTAGGAAAAAGGGATAAGCAATTGACACAAATATCTCTTTTGGAGCGTCCAATCCAAAAATCAGTAGTAATAGTTGAAAACAACTCCTAAACTATGAGTGAAACCACAAAATGGTATTAAAAGAATTAGTCTTGACATCTAAAATAGTGTTGTTCAAATAGTGGTAAAGTTACACCGGTTGTGAAAGTGTTTGAAGATGAATAAAAGTTAAGTGACAGCTTATAGTAAAATTACAAAAGTCATATAATTTTTATGAAAATAATGATGACATAATCTTTGTAATTTTGGTGGCAGTGTAGCTGTCGCATATTGAGGTGTATTTTCTTTGTGAATATTTCAGTTAATTTGTGTATTATAAATGTTATTTAAATTTATGTTCATGTTAAATTGTATTTAATTTTCTAAAAGGGTTTGTTAAAGCGACACCTTCAGGTGAACAATAGTTTAACAAGTGATCATGTGATCTAACTAGTAGTGTGCAAAGCGGAACCACGAGAAAATGTGCTCAGACTAAGAGGTGTTCTGTCCATGAAGAGTTTGTAGCTGGAGAAATGCTGCCAAATGTCTTTTAATGTCTCTTGAATTTCTGATTGGAAGGTGCACACGGTATGTTTATTTTGTATGTTAATTCTGTATGTTAATTTGCAAGTTAATGTGTTTTGTTGAAGCTCTTACGGACTTTGAAAACTGTGGACAGGAAAAACACTCACACAGTAATTTTATTTGTTTCAGTTTTTCACAGTGTCACAGATGTTGAATAAGGGGTGCACGATGTTCAAGTGATGTCAAAGTCAAGATGACGTGATGATATCAACAGTGCCAATAATAAACGTTAAGACATCAGTTGAAGCGTGATTCTTTTAATCAGAAGAAAACCCCAGGAGCTGTTATAGTGAAAATGTTTATTCACACCCCTTGAAAGAGTGAAAGAGTTGATCGTGGAAAAGGAAAGATCGCCAGACCTCGGCGTGAGCGGTGCGCTCCAATCAACCCGGTGAAAAGTTGCAGCCATTGGTGGGCGTGAAGACGTGCGTCATTTAAGTGAGCAACAGGATTGCATCGCGTTGAAATTCCACTCGGGAGTTTCCTGTAACCGCGTTCTGTGCTGAAGAGAGCAACGCAAGATATTGCTGCAGTGACGACCGAAATCCACAAGGTGGCAACATTGAGTAGTTTTGAACAATTTTGCTGTCAATAAGGCTTTCAACTTTTGGATCCACAAGTCAGACTGTATCTTTTTAAACTTAAATCTTTTTCCATGGTTGATGTTCAAATTGTGAATTGTTTGCAAATGATTGAAGGAAAATTATACATTTGATAATTTGGTTGAAATAGTTAACACAAGAGGTAACTTATTCAATAATTGACATTGTGCAATTTTCATGTGGTATTATAGCTTGTGTTTAAAATTTAACAAAGGGTGATTTAAAGTAAGTTACCAACATGGATCAAAATAGATTGGACATTTGTGTCTTGGACCAAGTAATTCAAGCTCTTGAAGATGAAAAAGCACAATTAGAGTGTAAATTAGAATCTGAAATTGATGCCTCTAACAGACAAAAATATGAAGAACGTTTAACTGAAATTAATGCAGATCTGGTAGTTAATAGGACAGGACTCCAGGAATCATCATCACGAATTGAGCAAGAAGTTAGACGATCAGAAAGAGAAAGACGTCCAACAGGAAAAATGCTTGAGTTGAGACAAGATGAGTTAGCAAAAGAGAACGAAAGTTTATGTTCACATACTTAAACTTTAAAGCTGAAGCTCAGTTTATCAGATCCAAACTGAAAGAAAGAGTGTACAAAGGCAGAGTTAGAGGATATGGTAGTGACTGCAGAGAAACGTGAATCAGAGTTAAAACAAATATATGAGAGTATTCGTGCGCTGAATGTCCCATCTCAAGATGTAAGAAGAAGAATGGATAGCTGTACTTCAGTTACTAGTGAATTAACTGCACTACTAAAGGACGTTGCCTAGAAGTTGACACTAAGGAGTTTGATGCTGTAGCTATAAAGGAAACACTCATCCAGTTACTGCAAAGAGATGACGCCAGGTCCATTTATGGATCAACTGTGTCGAGAGCTGAACGAGATAGTCAGCAAGGAAGTAATTTGTCAGTAAAAAGGGCTGAAGCAGCAGCACGCATTGCTGCAAAACGTGTTGAACTAAAAAGAGAAAAGGACATTGCAGATCAAAGAAAGGCAGTGGTAGCCCAACAAGAGAGGTTGAAAATGCTGGAGGAGCAAAGGAATCTTGAAATCATGGAAGCTGAATACATTGTGTATACAGAAGAGGAATCAAGAATAAATGCTGAAATAGGAGATGCTAAAGAAAGACGCATTTTGACTCCCTGTCAGCGCCCACTGCAACACAATAACCCTTCATGCGACAAGGTTTCCCAAGAAACTTCAGCTCAACCTAGCTCTGAAAACAAGCTAGAGACAAAGTTTGATGAGGTCTTGCTAGTGAAGGTACTAAAGGAATCTCTGGCAATGTCTAAACTTCCAGCTCCAGAGCCGTTTACGTTTACAGGAGACCCACTCAAATTCACTGAATGGCGCACCTGCTTTAAAGCTCTGATTGAAACAAACTGTTCAACTCCAGCTCATAGGATGTTCTATCTGAAAAGGTACATAAGTGGAGATGCGCTTAGTGTACTAGAAGGCACATTTTATAGGAGTGATGAGGATGCATACTTGCAAGCTTGGGATGCCCTGAACAAGCGCTATGGGCACCCATTTGTAGTTCAAAGAGCATTTAGGGCCAAGCTGAGTAACTGGCCAAAAATTGGATCTAAAGAGTCACTAAAATTACGGGAGTTCAGTGATTTCCTTGTTTCATGCAAAACGCAATGCCTCATGTACATGGTTTGGGCGTTTTGGACGATTGTGAAAAAAACCAGAAATTACTGCAGAAACTTCCTGATTGGATAACAGCTCGCTGGAATAGGTATGTCACTAAAGCACTAGATGAAGAAAAGCCATACCCAAGTTTCACTGAGTTTGCAGATTTTGTGGCAGAGGAAGCACGTATTGCATGTAATCCTGTTTCTTCTCTACATGCTTTAAAACATGCTGATGAAAGGCCTGGTAAGGACAGAGAACGTCTCAAGGCCAGCGCTCTGGTGCAAAATGTTAAACCCTCTGGAAAATACGTGAGTACACTGGAAAGAGAGAAAGACTTCAAATTCAGTAGTTCTGCCACTCAGGACAAGAGGCAAATAGAATGTGTTTGCTGTCGACAAAATCACTTTATATACAAATGTGAAAGGTTTGCTGCAATGCCTCTTGAGGAGAAGAAAAGGTTCGTTATCAACAATAAGATGTGCTTTGGTTGTCTCAGAATTGGTCATGTCTCCAAAAACTGTAGAAAGCGAGCTACATGCAACATCTGCAGGCAGAGTCATCCATCTCCACTTCATGAAGAACGTACTCAAAGAAAGCAAGAAGCTTCGCCTGATGAAAGGGCTTCTACTAGCTTATGCAGTGTTAAGATGGACAATGGTAATCACACTTCAATGATTGTTCCAGTATGGCTCTCTTGCACAACAAAAGACAGCCCAGAAATTCTAGCCTACACATTACTGGACACACAGAGCAGTAATACATTTATCAGTCAGGATGTCTGTGACAAACTGCAAGCAAACACAGAACCTGTGAAATTAAAGCTGACCACAATGACTGATAGAGTTTTGATAGAGAATTGTCAAAGAACAGTTGGGCTATGGGTTAGAGGTTATAGTCTGCAAGAGTACATTGAGTTACCACCTGCATACACTCGAGAATACATTCACTTGGAAAAAGATAGCATTCCTACTGGCAAAAATGCTCAGAGATGGATACATCTGCTCAGTATTGCAGACAAGATGCCAGATTTGTTGGATTGCCCTGTAGGTCTTCTGATTGGCTATGACTGCCCAAGGGCTCTGAAGCCAACCCAAGTAATATCAGGGAAGGATCACGAACCTTACGCAGTCAAGACAGACTTAGGTTGGAGTATAGTGGGATCTGTAACACCTAATACTTGCTCTAGAAATGTAGCGGGATTTTGTCATCGTGTTTCTGTGAAGGAACTCCCAGCTATCACACCTGCTTCTGTAATCAGGACGTTAGAAGCAGACTTTCAGGATACAGATTCAAGAGAAAAGACAATATCTCAAGAGGATATTCAATTTATTCAACAACTGAAGGCAAAAACTCAACACAACAGAGAAGGACGTGTGGAAATGCCCTTACCTTTCAGAGAACGTCCTCAATTACCAAACAATAAACAGCTTGCTACAGTTCGTTTAAAACATTTGAAAAGAAAATTGGAGAGAAGTCCCAAGTACAGAGAGGACTATGTGAGATTTATGGAAAGTGTCTTTAGAGATGGTGATGCAGAAGAAGCAGATGCCACACCAAAAGAAGGCAATACATGGTGCATTCCACACCATGGGGTTTACCATCCCAGGAAGCCAGAAAAATAAGAGTGGTATTCGACTGCTCAGCCAAATTTGAGGGTACGTCTCTTAATGACCACTTACTCACTGGTCCAGACTTAACAAACACACTGACTGGAGTGTTGTGTAGATTCCGTGAGCATCAGATTGCGATCATTTGCGATGTGGAGAAGATGTTCCACCGATTTCAAGTCAGTTCAAATGATCGTGATTTCCTGAGATTCCTATGGTGGGAAGGAGGGAATACTGAAAAAGAACCCAAAGAATACCATATGCGAGTGCATATTTTTGGAGCGGCATCCTCTCCGGGTTGTGCGAACTACGGCATGAAATATCTTGCCACCAAATATGAAAAGGACTACCCACTGGCAGCAAGCTTCATTCACAAAAATTTCTATGTGGATGATGGACTTGTCAGCATTGATTCCATCGAGAAGGCCAACAAGTTGGTTAGTGAAGCACAAGAAGTTTTAGCTAAAGGACAATTGCGTTTGCACAAGTTCATGTCCAATAGCAGAGAAGTCTTGAGTGCAATTCCAGAGAGTGAACATGCCAGTCTAGTGAAAGCTGTAGATCTGAACTACAACGAGCTTCCAATGCAGAGTGCACTGGGAGTAAAGTGGAACATAGAGGCAGATACGTTCTCATTCAAAGTTGACCTTACTGAAAGAGCTGCCACACGGCGAGGAATTCTATCAATGGTTGCTAGTGTGTACGACCCATTAGGTTTTCTCGCTCCCTATATCTTGAATGGCAAAAGAGTGCTTCAAGAGATGTGCAAACAAGGGGTAGGATGGGATGAACCTCTTCCTCTGATCTGAAGCCAAAGTGGGATACATGGCTCCATGACTTGAATAATCTCCAAAGGATTCAAATACCAAGATGCTTCATTCCTGAAAATATGGGCAGAATCCAGAAAATAGAGTTACATCATTTCTCAGATGCCAGCAATGAGGTTATGGGCAGTGTTCATACATCAGGGTAGTTGCTGAGGAGCAAGTCCATTGCACTCTTGCACTCTGGTTATGGGTAAGGCCAGAGTAGCCCCTACAAAGGTTTTCAGCATACCACGTCTTGAGCTGACCGCTGCCACAGTTTCTGCTGCAGTAAGTCATGTTCTTAGAGAAGAGCTTCCTCCTCTGTGTCTCGTACAGTGCAGACGTGTTTTTCTCTCTGCTCCCGCTGTGCTCTGGCGCTTTAGTATTTTGTCTATTCTCTTTCTCTCTGACCCGCTGCTTGCTGGACTCCTGAAAATACTGAAATGGAATTGATTAACTGGTCAATCAGCGCGATCGATAGGATTTTCTCACAAAGGAAGGGTGCCCCAGGAGAACCCAGCTGCCCGGACGGGACCTTTGCTGCAGGGTACATGAAGGACAGATGGAACAACTGGCAAGTCCTGTGCCTGGAGGCTCTGTCCGTGGAGGATGCGGAAGATTTATACATGATTGGATTATTGATGGCGGGGTTCCTATTCTTTGGCTTTGGGATTGCCCTGACCTATCGGAAGATTGGTAAAACAGCTGCAAGCAAATTCACCCAGCCGCTGTCTGTGGTAATTAAGGAATGCTTCGGGGCTGTGTGTGACCGTCTGAAGGAATTAGATCAGAGAGTGATACAGATTGAGGAACTGAACCATAACAACGCAGTCCGGACTGCGTATACGCAGGGTAGAGTGGGCTCCATCGGGGGTCAGATCGGTGAACTTTTACGGACTGTAACCGGTCTGGCCATGAGGCTGGACGTAATGTCTAGGGAAACTGCACGGACCGGACGCAAGTGCTGAGGACCAGAACTGATTGATTGATTATGATCCGGACAAATTACGAAGATCATCAAATGGATAAAAAAAAATAAAATTGTATTTGCCCGAACCTCACTTGTCCCTATCTCTCGGTTGGGAGGTCAGCCTGACAGCTTGGTCTGCTATCTTCCCCTGTGCACTGCCTTATCTCCCTTCAAGGACAAACCATAGAACTGAACTCGAAAACATCTGAAGTTATGGCTAACATTCTCACACAACACAATCTCAGACTCACTCGCACCATACACACCCGATCCTATCCCAGCCCCCATCCATCCGTCTGCCTGTCCTGTCCTTATCTATCTCCTCTCCCACTCCATACAAAAAATCCCATCACGTGACCACGTGTACTGTGTTATGTTATGCTTTGTTGTGTTTGTTATGTAATGCTTGCTAAACTGCATTCTTGTATTTCTGGAGAGCGTGTGGCGGCGCCTGAATAATCGGCTGCGGCCTGGAGGCTTGCTCCCAACTTAATTTCGTTATACTGTACTTGTACATGTGTAATGACAAATAAACTTGAAACTTGAAGAGCTTGATCTGAAGGTCAATGAGGAGTTTTTCTGGACAGATTCCCAGGTGGTGCTAGGGTACATCAAGAACGAAGCCCGGCATTTTCATGTCTTTGTAGCTAATTGTGTCCAAAGGATAAGAGACTCTACAGATTCTAAGCGATGGTTTTATGTGGACACAAGTCAAAATCCTGCAGACTGTGCATCTAGGGGTCTCAAGGTGGCAGACCTGATGAACTCAAGTTGGTTAACAGGTCCAAAGTTCTTACGGGAACGAGATATTATCACTCATGAAAATTCCCCAGAGCTTCTTGTAGGTGACCCTGAAGTGAAGGTCCTGAAAACGGATGCCTGTGTAAGAGAAAGCTTTCTAGAAAGACTGTCAAGATTCTCAGATTGGAATACAGCCCTCAACACTATTGCTAGAATCAGAAGATTGGTAAACAGAGACAGGTCAGGGTATATTAGTGTAGAGGAGAGAGAGAAAGCAGCTCATGTGCTCTTCAAAGCAGCGCAAAGAGAGGCCTTCGAAGAAGAACTGAAATGGCTCAGTCAAAACCCTGCTAAGCTGCCAAAGAATAACAAGTTATACCAACTTGACCCTTTCCTCCAAAACGAACTGCTCAGGGTTGGAGGACGGTTAAGAAAATCTAGCACAGCATTTGAGTTGAAACATCCAGTAATTCTTCCTAAGGAAGGCATTATCACACAACTAATACTTGACCATTGCCACAAGAGAACTCAACATCAAGGCAGAGGTCAAACCTTGAATGAGCTCAGAGCCAATGGATATTGGATCTTAGGTGCAAGCAATGTCGTGGCCAAGTATATCAGAAATTGTGTTACTTGCAGAAAGCTGCATAGACCAGTTGAAGAACAACGAATGGCTGATCTTCCAGCTGACAGAGTTGAACCTTCTCCCCCATTCTCATACTCTGGTATTGACTGCTTCGGCCCCTTCTACACAAAACAAGGTCGGAAGGAATTCAAGAGGTATGGTCTGTTGTTTACGTGCTTGAGCTCCAGGGCTGTACATTTAGAAATGTTAGATGATCTCACTACAGATGCATTTTTGAATGCTTTGAGATGCTTCATAGCAATCAGAGGAGCTGTACGACTGATCAGATTCGACCAAGGCACAAATTTTATCGGGGCAAAGAATGAGTTGGAGAAAGGTTTAAAAGATCTCGACCAAGAGAGGATTTCTACCTATCTTGCAAGCAAACAATGTGACTTCCTTATGAATGTACCTGAGGCAAGCCACATGGGAGGCGTGTGGGAACGTCAAATAAGGACCGTAAGGAGTGTGATGAACGCTGTTCTTGCACAAGCTAAAGGAAGACTGGATGACACCTCATTAAGGACATTTTTCTGTGAGGCAATGTCTATTGTGAATAGTCGTCCACTTACTACTAACACAATAAATGATCCAAAGAGTGTTGAGCCTTTGACTCCTAATCATCTGCTCACGATGAAGACTTCAGTACCTCTTCCTCCTCCTGGAAAATGTGTCCGTGAAGATCTGTATGCTAGCAAAAGGTGGAGGAGAGTGCAGTACTTATCAGAACAGTTCTGGAGCAGATGGCGCAAGGAATACCTAACCAACATAAGTCTCGGACAACAGTGGTACATGCCCAGAAGAAATGTTCACGTGGGAGATGTGGTAATTGTTAAGGAGGACAATGTTCCCAGAAATGAATGGAGGTTAGCTAGAGTTGTTGAGACAAGTGCAGATGATGATGGGCTTGTGCGAAAGGTTAAACTGCAAATGGGACAGCCCAAGTTAGGAAAAAGGGATAAGCAATTGACACAAATATCTCTTTTGGAGCGTCCAATCCAAAAATCAGTAGTAATAGTTGAAAACAACTCTAAACTATGAGTGAAACCACAAAATGGTATTAAAAGAATTAGTCTTGACATCTAAAATAGTGTTGTTCAAATAGTGGTAAAGTTACACCGGTTGTGAAAGTGTTTGAAGATGAATAAAAGTTAAGTGACAGCTTATAGTAAAATTACAAAAGTCATATAATTTTTATGAAAATAATGATGACATAATCTTTGTAATTTTGGTGGCAGTGTAGCTGTCGCATATTGAGGTGTATTTTCTTTGTGAATATTTCAGTTAATTTGTGTATTATAAATGTTATTTAAATTTATGTTCATGTTAAATTGTATTTAATTTTCTAAAAGGGTTTGTTAAAGCGACACCTTCAGGTGAACAATAGTTTAACAAGTGATCATGTGATCTAACTAGTAGTGTGCAAAGCGGAACCACGAGAAAATGTGCTCAGACTAAGAGGTGTTCTGTCCATGAAGAGTTTGTAGCTGGAGAAATGCTGCCAAATGTCTTTTAATGTCTCTTGGATTTCTGATTGGAAGGTGCACACGGTATGTTTATTTTGTATGTTAATTCTGTATGTTAATTTGCAAGTTAATGTGTTTTGTTGAAGCTCTTACGGACTTTGAAAACTGTGGACAGGAAAAACACTCACACAGTAATTTTATTTGTTTCAGTTTTTCATGGTGTCACAGATGTTGAATAAGGGGTGCACGATGTTCAAGTGATGTCAAAGTCAAGATGACGTGATGATATCAACAGTGCCAATAATAAACGTTAAGACATCAGTTGAAGCGTGATTCTTTTAATCAGAAGAAAACCCCAGGAGCCGTTATAGTGTTACTCGATCTTAGCGCTGCATTCGATACTATCGACCACAACATTCTTTTGAATAGACTCGAAAATTATGTTGGCATTAGTGGAACTGCATTGGTATGGCTTAAATCATACTTATCTGACCGTTATCAGTTTGTAGCAGTAAATGAAGAGATGTCACACCGATCACAAGTTCAGTATGGAGTACCGCAGGGCTCGGTGCTAGGACCGTTGCTCTTCACCCTGTGCATGTTACCACTGGGAGATATCATTAGGAAGCATGGCATTAGTTTTCACTGTTATGCTGATGATACTCAGCTCTATATTTCTTCACGCTCCCTGACGAAACTTACCAATTCACAAGATTAACGGAATGCATAGCTGATATAAAACATTGGATGTCTAGTAATTTCCTGCAACTTAATTCAGAAAAAAATAAATGTTTAATTATTGGACAAAAAAACTCTGCAAGTAGTAACCTAGAATACTGTCTAACACTCGATGGCTGCTCTGTCAAGTCCTCGTCATCAGTTAGGAACCTGGGTGTGCTCTTTGATACCAATCTTTCATTTGAAAGCCACGTTTCTAACATTTGTAAAACTGCATTCTACCATCTTAAAAATATATATAAATTACGGCACATCCTTTCGATGCAAAATGCTGAACAGTTAATTCATGCGTTCATGACCTCAAGGCTAGATTACTGTAATGCTTTACTGGGTGGTTGCCCTGCTCGCTTAATAAACAAACTCCAGCTGGTCCAAAACGCAGCAGCTCGAGCTCTTACTAGAACAAGGAAGTATGACCATATTAGCCCGGTTCTGTCAACACTGCACTGGCTCCCTATTAAACATTGTATAAATTTTAAAATCTTGATTATTACTTACAAAGCACTAAATGGTTTAGCTCCCCAGTACTTGAGTGAACTCTTAACGCATTATACTCCATCACGTCTATTGCGGTCTCAAAACTCTGGCCAGTTGATAATACCTAGAATATCAAAATCAACTGCAGGCGGTCGATCCTTTTCCTATTTAGCGCCTAAACTTTGGAACAGTCTTCCTAGCATTGTTCGGGAAGCAGACACACTCTGTCAGTCTAAAAACGCATCTCTTTACTATGGCTTACACATAAAACATTATCAATTTCTATTACTCAAATCAGTAAATGATTGTTAGGCTGCATTAACTAGGTCAGCCGGAACCGGGAACACTTCCCATAACACCTGATGTACTCGTTACATCATAAGAAGAATGGCATCTACGCTAATGTTAGTCTCTCTGTTTATCCCGAGGTTTACTGCAGTCAGCCAGATCCAGGCCGTATCCAGATCAGATGGTGGACCAGCGCCTGGACATGACCAACGCATCCCTGAAGTGTCTACAGAGAACATGTCAAATAAACTAGCCTGGTTTCTCCCAAGGTTTTTTTTCTCCATTCTGACCCTGAAGGAGTTTTGGTTCCTTGCCACCGTTGCCTCTGGCTTTTGGCTTGCTCAGTTGGGGACACCTAAATTTCATCTATATTACCGATCTGCCCGCATTGGCGCTATATGATACTTGAAATTAGCTGGATAACATCACCGTTTCACCAGAACGGCTGTACAAATTCTGTTGCATTATTTTCCTGTTAACAATGTGAAGCTGCTTTGAAACAATTGGACTTGTTAAAAGCGCTATATAAATAAAGGTGATTTGATTTGATTAAGCTGTTTCAAACTGATGTGGCAAGGTGCTTTGGAAGGAAAGGCATGCAATCACTCATCATGGTCCTCTGTGATGGGTCCATGGTGTTAATGCAAGCAATATGCCTGTCATTTGCAAAGTAAAATCTGAACGATACCATAAACCAGTATTACAACATTGCAAATGGAAGATAGGAAGATTTTGAGGTGGTCATTCTTCATAGTTGCCTTAGGCATGTCATGAAGAACGCCAAGGAAATGTGTAGAAAGTAGCAAGTTGCGTACATTAACAGAATAGTGTACAAAGAACTTTATATAGATTCTATGTGATGAATTACCTTTCATTTCACACAGCAACATCTCTTTTCCTCATAATGTCTGACAAACACGTCAGTATACTGCCTTCAGACCAGCGTGAACAAAATGCAGAAACTTTAGTCTCTTAGCAGTGTGGCCTCAGGATTCTCTGTCTGTGAAAATGCATAGAATGAGAATTAATTTATTTACATTAATCATTCAATACTTCATACTAAATTCAATTATTCCAATAGAGCAGCAAGTCTTGTATAAAGGGCAGATTGGGATATAATACACACAAGTTGTACAATTTACTTTAATGTCGCCATATTACCTTACAGTACACCACACCATTTAATTAATTTCATACTGAATCACTAAAAGCTAAGTATACCCTACTGTATAATACTTACACTAATAAAGGTCTTTTTAAAGCATTTAAGGTATTTTTAAAATTCTTTAAGCTAATTGCAAGTAATCACTTGAAACTGTGTATTCATTCTGTACAATGTTTAGTCCAGTAGTCTTGTCAAATGTAACCATGGATAAGCAACGCCACATATGAATACGGTGATTATATCTTACATAACTAAGCATCACTCACCACAGACAGATGCAAGAGTGTGCCCAAGAAAGTCACGTTCTTCCTCTAATACTTCTATCAGTTTTGTTTTGGATATTGATATTGCTATTACCTGTTTCAAAGAAACATTATTTTGCTTGCTTTTAAGGTAATATATGCTTCAAGATAAATATGCTTAAATGTAAAAGGGCTTGAATGCTATATGAGTGGAAATTTTAGTACCTAAAATACACCATATTACCAAATGTTTTGGGACGACTGCCTTTACGTGCACATGAACGTTAATGACATCCCATTCTTAATCCATAGGATTTAAAATGGAGTTAGCCCACCTTTTGCAGCTCTAACAGCTTCAACTCTTCTGGGAAGGCTTTCCAGAACGTTTAGGAGTGTGTTTATGGTTTTATATGTGTTATGTGTTTATATTCTAGAAGCGTATTTGTGAGGTCAGGCACTGATGTTGGACAAGAAGACCTGGCTCACAGTCTCCGCTCTAATTCATCCCAAAGGTGTTCTATCGGGTTGAGGCCAGTCAAGTTCCTCCACACCAAACTCGCTCATCCATGTCTTTATGGACCTTGCTTTGTGCACTGGTGCGCAGTCATATTGGAACAGGAAGGGGCCATCCCTAAACTGTTTCCACAAAGTTGGGAGCATGAAATTGTCCAAAATGTCTTGGTATGCTGAAGCATTAAGAGTTCCTTTCACTGGAACTAAGGGGCCAAGGCCAACTCTGAAAAACAACCATAATTCCCCCTCCACTAAACTTTACACTTGGCACAATGCAGTCAGGCAAGTACCGTTCTCCTGGCAACCGCCAAACCCAGACTCGTCCATCGGATCGCCAGACAGAGAAGTGTGATATAGAACACATCTCCACTGCTCTAGAGTCCAGTGGCGGTGTGCTTTACACCAATGCATCAACGTTTTGCATTGCACTTGGTGATGTAAGGCTTGGATGAAGCTGCTCGGCCATGGAAACCCATTCCATGAAGCTCTCTATACGTGGCCTACCACTTCATGGCTGAATTTCTGTTGTTCCCAATTGCTTTCACTTTGTTATAATACCACTAACAGTTGACCGTGGAATATTTAGCATGAGAAAAAAATTCACGAATGGACTTATTGCACAGGTGGAAACCTATCACAGTACCACGCTTGAATTCACTGAGCTCCTGAGAGCGACCCATTCTTTCACAAATGTTTGCTGAACCAGTCTGCATGCCTAGGTGCTTGACTTTATACACCTGTGACCATGGCAGCGATTAAAACACCTGAATTCAATGATTTGGAGGGGTGTCCCAATACTTTTGGCAATATAGTGTACTTAGTGATATAGATGTAGGTTAAAAACAACTGTATTTGAATTCCAAAGAGAATGAAGAGAAAGTGTTAAAACCACTAGGTAACAGTAATGAAGGCTACAGTGAAGAAAGGGAAAAGCGTTAGAAGACAACAGCGTAGGCGACAGCAGAAGGATATCTGGATGATTAATAGATGATTTAATATCTTCCCCAAATTGTCCCTTCCAAAAATTCAAAATTCAAAGTCTCATTCCTGTTCATTATAGATTTTGTCATCAAAAACATTTTTTTTTATTTTTTTTATTTAGTTATTGTCTCGTTTTCATCAGCAGAAAACTGTTGACAAAAACCGTGATATATTATCTGTCAAACTGGTTGGTTCTCGTGGGCATCTGCCTCATCCTCTGGATGGTTCACCTCTGCATCACCGTTTCGTGGTCTGCCTGGTGGATGGGCCGTTTCGCGCAGATGCTCCCTATCTGGGCCATCACTGTCACGGCCATTTTCAAGTGTGGGAAGGGTGGTGATGCTACACAAAGCACTTGGGGGAGTCACGCACGTCTGGGAATTTCCAACACATCTGGTAGTTTTGAACTGCGTGGAAGTGGACGGATGATGACTGGGATTGGTAGCCGGGACCTGTGTTTTCAATTTAAACGCTGTGTTATACTACCGGTCACAATTGTGACCATTAACAAATTTACACCTCTTACAAGCAAAATATAAATTCAGGAGAATAATTCTCAAAATATATCAGCAGTAGACCCTTTAAAGAATATATGTACAAAATATGATAGTTCTATCTGTTAATTAAGGTTTTTTACTTCTTTTTGTAGTAGTCTGGGGAAGAGATGTGCAAGCAGGAATTAAACTGATCTGGTCATGTGATCTCTCAAACTAGTCACATGACATTGATAAATTAATCAAAACAATCTATTTTTTTTCATTTAAAAGTCGAATTTCTTGCCCAAAGCCAACAACAACACTTTTAGACTTGTTAGATTACTCAGAAGAGTTTAGATTTTGATCTTTTTGTGCCTGATTGTGAGTAGTGCTAACTCGTTTTGAATATTTCTAAAAATGTATTTGAATCTTTTTATTACATTCGGAATGTTGATAGCTCTCTGTTTTGCAGCTTCACTGCATTGTATTTGAAACATGACTGATTGATTGATTGCTTTTGATAGTTCTGTACTGAGAGGAGAGGATTTTACATGCTGCTGATTTAAGTCCGATCACTCAAACCACTTTAGGAGGTGGTCTGAGATGCATTACAGATGAAACTGGACAAATGTAAATGCATCTATTTGTTGAAACCACATAATGTAAATTTACATAAATGTAAAAAAAAAAAAAAAAATTAATTATAGGCTATTACATGTTAACGTGTTATAGGCTATTACATGTTATAACCAGATATGACAGTGCTACTGATACACGCATCGCCGCAGATGAATAGCTGAGTATCGTCAGTATATTTTCAAATGATTTTTTATATCATTATTATTTTACCTGGTTCAGTAAGGAACTCTTGTAATAAAGTAGCAATGGCTGGAACAAATTTTAAGTATCACCTCCGCTTAAAAAGATGCAATCTAATCCTGTTTACATGAAATAAGCCTACTCCCAGACAGGTTTAAATTCACAGACCTGTTGCTATGACAGGATGAGCTTCGAAGAACCAAACTATCCAAGATCATGCCAAATCGTCAACAATCAAATCCAGCTAAATGAGTTAGCGACATACGAAGAATGGACCACCGGTGTAAACAGGCCCAATGACATTTGATCTAGTTGTAAACATGTGCTTGAATTCTAGTACTTCTTGAGGTGCTGCCTGTGTATGTGTGCCTGAAGATCTGTTTTATTTTACAAATAAAGGGAATAGATACACAGTGTGTGGATTTCCTTTATCTTTGCACTTTGTTTAATGAGCTGTCCTGACAGTCATTATTATAATTTTTTTTAATTTCATTAATAAATAGGACAAGTTAATATGAAAAATTGTTTATTTGCATTATTTTTTTTATATTCATTGTCATTACTAGGCTCAAAGTTCACATGGGTAGGGTACATTGTATTGTGTGTGTGGATGACCATGTCCGTCAACCACCAAATACCATTTTTGACCCAGGAAAAACTTTAAGAATGTGTATTTCTGGGAGTAATGATATCACAAATAGGGTCTCACATTTGCATGACTTTGAACACAATACCTTTAAATTAAAATTTAACTCTATTTTGTAAACCTCTTGCCACATTAGCTATGTTTCCATCCAAAGTTGCAAATTTAACTTCTGCGCAAAATAAACATTTGTGAATAAAACAGATAAATAAAACATGTTTCCATCCAGTGAGCTGAAAAGAACAAAATCACTTTTCACAAGCATTTTAGATGCTGTGTGACGAGATTGTCACATGACTTTTTTGATGCGCATTGATAAATTTATTCTGTACATGGGTTTCCATCATAATTTATGTGCATGTTTTCTTATCGGATAAATGTATTTGATTCAATTGTACATTTTTTTTACGCGCATTTTTTAGAATTTATACGCATCTTGCAGTTTCCATCCAGCGTTTGTTAAAGGGATACTTCAGTGATTAGCATTCAGCTTTGTATCAGTAGAAATCCGGTAGTACATTAGAATGATCATGCCTCCCCCCCCTCATATTCTCCTGAGATGAGAGATTTATGCATTTTATTTCTGGAAAAAATCCTCATTTTGCATCATCAGAGGATTTTTTTTGTCCAGAGGCTAAAGACTACAGCCTCTACAGTAGTAGGAGCTAGTTCCGCATGTTTTCAAACCCCATGGGTGGTGGGATCTCACTCACAGCGCTCGGCTGCGGGCATTCATGTAAACGGAGCGGTCCGGAGCAAAGTGAGTGTTTCAACTTTTCAAATGAATTCCTATGAAAGTTAAGCTTCCATAAGCACGATCTGAAAACACACCAGACTGCCGCGCCCGCGCTTACCTCAGCTTTTCTCTCTCGTGATGAATGTAATCTGACTCCTGCTGCGTTTGTGCTGACGCTCGCTCAGCTCACTCACATTATATTGAACAGACACGTTCAGTTTTTAACTGTAGTGTCTGTTCTCTAACTGAACTAAATTATTTTATTATGAAAATGAAAACAACAGTAGGGGCGTTGCCACGCTGGGCAAGTGATCCAGTAGCAGTGGCTTTGGGAGTGGCCTCGTAGGGCAGCGAAGCAAGTGCATTCTGGGAGTTGTTGTCTTTCATCCACATGAGCCAAAAATAAATTTGTCTTTTCTCAGTCTAGAAGGCACCAAATTCAAAAATAATTTCACATTTCTACTACATACATTACCCAGTTTAAATACACATTCATTTTCCCAGCGCTGAAGTACCCCTTTAATGCAATATCCCAAAATGTGCATATAAACAGGTGGATGGAAACATAGCTACTGAGGAGCACTGCATATTTTTCCCAGAATGAGTCTTTCCTTTGGTGATGGCACAGGAAAGGCTTCTCTGCAGTGTTACATGATTCCTAAGGCATTTACTGTCTGGAACTTATTTCACACTGATGACAAACCAGTTCTCAAACAAGTGAATTCTCATGTGGTATTTAGGGTTACATCTGAAACTCTTTCCACACAGACCACATATAAAAAGGCTTTTCTCCTGTGTGAATTCTCATGTGGACTTTAAGGTTTCCATGCTGATTGAAACTCGTTCTCTCCAGTGTGAAGTCTCATGTGCCTGTTAAGGATTCCTTTTCGTTTGAAACTTTTTCCACAGTGTTGGCAGGTGAAAGGCTTCTCTCCAGTGTGAATTCTCATGTGGACTTCAAGGTGTCCTTTTTGAGTGAATCTCTTTCCACACTGAGAGCACGTGTAAGGCTTCTCTCCAGTGTGAACTCTCATGTGGACTTTAAGGTTTCCATGTTGATCAAAACTCTTTCCACACTGAGGGCATGCGTAAGGCTTCTCTCCAGTGTGAACTCTCATGTGGACTTTAAGATTTCCATGTTGATCAAAACTCTTTTCACACTGAGGGCATGTGTAAGGCTTCTCTCCAGTGTGAATTCTCATGTGGACTTTAAGGTTTCCATGTTGCTCAAAGCTCTCTCCACAATGAGGGCATGTGTAAGGCTTCTCTCTGGTGTGAATTCTCATGTGCCGAACAAGGCTTCCCTTTACAGTGAAACTTGTTCCACACTGTTGGCAGGTGAAAGGGCTCTCTCCAGTGTGAACCCTCATGTGGTAATGAAGGTTTCCTTTTCGGTTGAAACTTTTTCCGCAATGTTGGCAGGAGAAAGGGCTCTCTCCAGTGTGAACTCTCATGTGGACTTCAAGGTTTCCATGTTGATTAAAACTCTTTCCACACAGAGGACACAAGTAAGGGTTCTCTCCAGTGTGAATTCTCATGTGCCTGTTAAGGCTTCCTTTTTGAGTGAAACTTTTTTCACAATGATGGCAGGTGAAAGGACTCTCTTCAGTGTGAGTTCTCATGTGGGTTTCAAGGTTTTCATCTTGATCAAAAGTCATTCCACACTGAGGATATGTGACAGGCTTCTCTTCATTGTGAATCTGTGAGCAACTGAAAGATTTTTCTTCAGTTATGAACTCATAATGAATCCCATATTGATTTTTCTCCTCCATTTCATTCAGGACTTCACTCTCCTCTTTCAGCACCCTCAGGCCTAAGACAAAAAAAATACAAATTAAAGTTAACCTTAATTTAATGGTACAAAGCAACAGACATCAAAACTTTAAAACCCACTTAGCTACTGAAAGAGGTGTTTCATGTAATCTGAGAACACTTTCTTTAGGACACTTCCCATAAACTTTTTACAACAAAAAAATAGACTGTAAAACCAAAAAAGTGTTATTCCATTTATTAAAAGAAAACAGCCATTTTTGGGGGCGAGGAAGCAGCAGTTTGTTATAATTTCAGAATGACCCCTGTCGCAATGGTCCAAATATCACTGACAGGTAGAGTTACAATTCCCTAAATGGCCAAACCTGAAAGCGAAACACTCACAAATGTGAGAGAGCACAGCAGAAGAAAACAAAAGAAAAACAAAACAATGATAGAAAAGTAACCATCATACAAAACAGCATTTGTTTAAAATATGCATTTTGCAACTTATCTGCATTTCTTTCCCTTCACTCTCTCTTCCCTCATTCTTCTCTCCACATGCTGAGATCACCTGAGAAACCTATATGGTTTAATGTGAACAATTACCATAAAACACTATACATGTTTGGTATCATTTAAAATGTTTCAGTGCGACTGGTACAAATGTCTCATTCCCACAGAAGTAAACCAAAAGGTAATAAAGTTTTCAAGAGTTTAGAGATATTTTGCTTACAATGGAGGTTGCTTTGCACACGCCCGGTTCCCAGGGTCCTCCATGCTAATTCTGTCCCCAAAAAGGTGTAACATAATGAAGTCTGGGGTCTTGAATAATGCAAATTCCTAAAAAGGAATTCCTAAATGGGAATTTCTGTTTAGGACAAAAATAATCTTAAAAATCGACCAACGTAAATAGGGTGATCCTTACCTCTGTTTAATGTAATGTTACTCCAGCTAAGCGTACATGGGAAACCATGGCATGACCAAACCAGCTGCTATCAGAGAAAGTAATATCGGTCGGCTTATATCTGTAGTTGTGGTCATGACCTCCGACTAGAGATAGTGTTGCTTTATTCAAGTGCATTCATGCCGCTCCCATGCTTGCTCTATCTCGTGACCAAGACTGGTGAGTTTGTGACTGTGGGAGCTGCGGCCGGCGCAAGACAAGCATTGGTATCAGATTGAAGGAGTGCAATAAAAGTAAAGAGTTAAATAGAATAAATCAAGTGTCTAGATAAATTATTATATTAATGATCAATAAATCAATTGGTTTTCAGGTTGTGATAAAATGGAGTCAGATAAAAGTTTAATTGCAATTAAACTACTTTGCCACACTGAAAAGACGCGCAGATATCCTTCACCCACTCTATTGGAAACCATTGTTGGGTCAATTGTGTGGGCTTTACAATAGGTATAGAGAAGGTAATTAGGAGAAGAAATTGTTACCAAGGGAATGTTCTTGGATTTACACTTTAAATATTTTTTCCTATTAGGGCTTAATGAATATTTTGATATTAAGCCTTTTCTATGTTGAGTTATATATTTCTTTGTCTGCTTTTAATATTGAAAGTGTAGGGTTTTTTTATAATAAAGATTATATTTTTATAAGATTATAAAGTTATATTTTTGATACTGCTTTATAATGTATTACAGCTTATGGGTAAGAGTGGAATATTTAAGATCATTCTTGCAGTGTTATCCTTAAGTGGATTGTATTGAATATTTTGTGTATTGAAAATTGAATTTTTTGTTTTTGTATGTTAATTATGTTTTTTGTGTTAGATGATTTGTAGTATTTGTCACGTTTTTGAGTTGTGACTCAAAAGTCGTTTGTGCCTAATAAAGGTGATTACCTGTTTCTATAAAAACTTTTATTTTTTTCACATGGGTATTGTGCCTGATGAAGACCTGATGTTCAAAATGTTGCACTTTTAATAAAAAGTAGTTTAGAGCTGTTCTTTTCTGCATGCGGAAACTTTTTGGACTTTTCCAATAATTTACCTAACCCTAGTCTCAGCCTCAGACTGTTGGGTAAATGTCTGAAGCATATGGCACACTTATCTGGAAACACTTCAGGAGTTTCAAAGTCGTCATCTGATTGGTTGAATTCTACAGGATGTCCGCGAGTGTGTTGCGTTCTTTAACGGTCCGCCTAGAAACAAATGCCGTGATGCTAAACTCCCTCGTGGAAGAAAAACGCCGTTGTGTTTACGGTTGTGACAATGAGCACTTATCAGGATCAACTAAAGGCTGGATTTTCAAAAGTATGTGAAGTTCGCGGCTCCATTGTACAGTAAACTTGCACAACGTTCTTGAATGTTCTCTGTTATTGCAGGGACATCAACTTTACATTTTCACGCCCCAAACATGACGCAGAACAAAACGAACTGTGAATGGTTGATTTACATGTCAGTCAAACGTCTCTTGGGTGGTCCTCGACCAACGAAAGCTGCGATAGAGTCCAGAACTTCTGCCATCAGTCTGGCTACGCGAGACTACCCTAACCCTAGTGCACAAAAAAATGTTGCTTAGATTTAAGCAACTACACTTCAGCCTTATTTGTGAGCAAAAGATCATTCACCATTCATACCGTTTCAAAACACCGTTCATACAGGACTTCATTTGGATCAGTATCATACTGACCTTCAATATTGCATCTAACTTGAGCTTATTCATCTCAGAAAAATAAGAAATGATCATGTCTCATAAGTATGACTTGGACATTTCCCAGAGTCCCTCTATTAATACTTGGGGTATCGGGGTATCAATGACTTAAAAAAATAGGACTATTTGCCCAGTCAAAAATAGTTTAAAATCACCTGTAGCCAAAAAGATAGAGGGGAAGTGCCATTGTTTAGGAAATGGTGTGTACTGGGAAAGATTCATGTCAACGGAGGCGGCAATACCAATGTTATGATACTCACAGCTCAATAGGTTTGAAATGACTGGTCTGGAACTTGTGAAAGCGAACAACCAGAGATCTAGGCCTCTCTACCGGCTTTGGTTTCACTATGCGGGCACGATGAGTATGATCCAACTAGGGAGGAGAGGTAAATAAACACACACCAAAAACTTCTGCTAAGAGCTCAGAAAAGAAAGTAGACGGATGAGGACCCTCAATCATCTCAGGTAAGCTGAAGATTTGTATGCCTGCAGCTCCTTCTAGATCCATTACCTTGGCTTTGAGTTTAGCATGGTCTTCCGCTAAACTTGCATACTTCAACTCTAGGGCTCCAAAAATCAGACCGTTCGTGTCAGTGTTTGCTTCAAGTGAGAGACGTCGCTGTTCGTGGTTGTTCACTGTTGTGTGTCATTTGTCCAGCTTCACCTCAAAAGGACGAAAATGCCAATTTCAATTCTGAAGACAAGGTCCGTCTGTGTTCTTACAGCAGTGTTGTCAGAGTGACGATCTATAGCCCCGTTTCCACCAAAATTACCCAGAACAATTTGTCCCAGGAACTGTTTTTCCCCCAGACCTGCTGCTGTCTGCGTTTCCATTGCGGTCTAAAGTACCGTGAAGATTAGTCCGGTGACGTAGAACTGCGCATGTCGACTTCACAGTTCTCACTGGATTTTGTTCTCCGCAAATGAACTTAATAAAGCCCATCAGTCGTATTATTTAAACTCCATTGTTGATTTGAATAGCAAATGACTCTTAGGCCGGCTACACACTGGCTGCGTGGCGTGTCCGTTTTTATTTCGGCTCCCATGTTAACAGGGTTAGAACTTACATGCCAAAAACGCGTGCACGCTAGAAATGGAACCGACGCCTATTTTTCACGTGACACGCAAGCGTGTTGGAAGCGTTTCCAGGCAAAATAGAATAGGAAAAGATGTTTGTCTTTTGACACAATTGTAATAGTAAAAAATAATCATTACTGATTTTGAAATATTGCACCTGTCAATACAGAACAAAATATTCTGTAGCATATTTTGCCATCAATACTGCCGACGATGTCTTTGTTGTATCAGTAGGCTATATATTTATGTTTAACATGCACCTAGCAGCAGCAGCGCCGCATCAGACACGTTTCTGGTGTGCAAAGACATAGAAGACGCCACACAGCCAGTATGTAGCTGGCCTTACTGCACGCACCGAAACAGACTTTTAGGTTGAAATACAATGCTCAACCGTGAGCTCAACCAATCAGCATGTTCAGTGCCCAAGTCCCACCCCCGAAAGTTCCCGAACTTTGAAAAAAAGGACTACCTCGCAAGCAGGGCCGTTTTGAGGGGGAAATCTTTACCCGGACTTCATTGAGACCCTGGTTCCTGCAGTCGAAACACACCAAGTACCACCCCAAAGTCTCTAGTTCCTGGGGAAAGTTCCAGCCATGGAAACGCGGCTTATGTTAAGCTCCCACTAGATTGTGCTCCATCTTTCATAACCTCACCTTTAACGCATTTAGTTTTAAATACCATTTTTCACCCAGAAATAGCTTCAAAGTAGTAGACTGACCGATAAACTAGAATATTAAGTAATTGATGGTCTAAAGAAGAAACTTTAAAACGAAATCTGTAGGAGCACAGGCGAAGTGCATCTACTCCCTACACATGCCAACCAGAAGTCTCAAAGGGATCTCATTAGCCAGATTTATGTCAAATGATTTTTTTGTGGAAAAAGTTTTAGCACATATAGCTGATGGAAGTGCCAATTATCGAGCATTTTTTGCAAATGTCCGTTTAACTTTAGCGCATAAATTCTATGTCGGTACTTCAAATGTCATGAAAACTAGTTTGGAAACACTTTTTGTTGAGAAAAAGCTTTAACGCAAATAAATGTGGTGTCACATTACAGAATTTGCCTATTATATACAGCGTCCGCACGTGGCATTGCTCCCGTTAGTGTTTCTCTGTGGTTAAAAGGCACTAAATTATTAGAATTATTGGACAAAAAAACTCTGCAAGTAGTAACCTAGAATACTGTCTAACACTCGATGGCTGCTCTGTCAAGTCCTCGTCGTCAGTTAGGAACCTGGGTGTGCTCTTTGATACCAATCTTTCATTTGAAAGCCACGTTTCTAACATCTGTAAAACTGCATTCTACCATCTTAAAAATATATCTAAATTACGGCACATCCTTTCGATGCAAAATGCTGAACAGTTAATTCATGCGTTCATGACCTCAAGGCTAGATTACTGTAATGCTTTACTGGGTGGTTGCCCTGCTCACTTAATAAACAAACTCCAGCTGGTCCAAAACGCAGCAGCTCGAGCTCTTACTAGAACAAGGAAGTATGACCATATTAGCCCGGTTCTGTCAACACTTCATTGGCTCCTATTAAACATCGAATAAATTTTAAAATCTTGCTTATTACTTACAAAGCACTAAATGGTTTAGCTCCCAGTACTTGAGCGAACTCTTAACGCATTATACTCCATCACGTCTATTGCGGTCTCAAAACTCTGGCCAGTTGATAATACCTAGAATATCAAAATCAACTGCAGGCGGTCGATCCTTTTCCTATTTAGCGCCTAAACTTTGGAACAGTCTTCCTAGCATTGTTCGGGAAGCAGACACACTCTGTCAGTTTAAATCTAGACTAAAAACGCATCTCTTTACTATGGCTTACACATAAAACATTATCAATTTCTATTACTCAAATCAGTAAATGATTGTCAGGCTGCATTAACTAGGTCAGCCGGAACCGGGAACACTTCCCATAACACCTGATGTACTCGTTACATCATAAGAAGAATGGCATCTACGCTAATGTTAGTCTCTCTGTTTATCCCGAGGTTTACTGCAGTCAGCCAGATCCAGGCCGTATCCAGATCAGATGGTGGACCAGCGCCTGGACATGACCAACGCATCCCTGAAGTGTCTGCAGAGAACATGTCAAATAAACTCCCCCCGTAAATGCTGCATCGACACGACATCCTCATTAAACCCGTCTTCGGCGTGACGACTCCAATCTCTCGAATAATCTAACAAATATCAATTTGCCTAATATGAATTAAGACCTGCTATGTTGCCAGAATTATAAACATACACTGTTTGTTCGTCGGCCAGAGGAGAACTGGCACCCCGACTGAGCCTGGTTTCTCCCAAGGTTTTTTTCTCCATTCTGACCCTGAAGGAGTTTTGGTTCCTTGCCACCGTTGCCTCTGGCTTTTGGCTTGCTCAGTTGGGGACACCTAAATTTCTTCTATATTACCGATCTGCCCGCATTGATGCTATATGATACTTGAAATTAGCTGGATAACATCACCGTTTCACCAGAACGGCTGTACAAATTCTGTTGCATTATTTTACTTTTAACAATGTGAAGCTGCTTTGAAACAATTGGACTTGTTAAAAGCGCTATATAAATAAAGGTGATTTGATTTGATTTGACTAAATCTATTATATTCATATTATTAAATTGCATATTAAATTATTTTATTACTATTGGTAAGAATAAAACGTTACCTCAAACATCATTCGTCCTTATTTTTGTAATCTTGTGTTTCACAATCTAATAAAACTTCAGAATAATCAGAAAAACAATAACTAACTGCACCCGTTTCTGAATATTGCTTGACTAAGTATTGATCTAAACCGTGTTTATAACAGAAATAATATTTTGTAATGTATATAATAATGTTTTGTTTCAAAATGGATGAGGAAAATATAGCGACTTGAAACTGCAGCTCGTCAAAAATAAAAACTGGGCATCTGACACTCATATTCTTCTTCTTCTTAAAAAAAAAAATGTAATTTCTGTAGAGCTGGACATTTTAAGGATCAAATGACTGAGTTCAGCTTTGAGAACGAAACCAACCTGTCTGTTCCTCAGTCTCTTCTTGTTTCACGTTGAATACTTCTTCAATCTTCATGTCTTCACTCTCCTCTTTAATAAACGCCATCTTTATAATAGAGTCACATGGATCTCAGTCGCTTCACCAGGAGTTTTTCTGTGGGTTTGGACATGGTCATGTTTAAGATGACAATAATTAACAGGGAGAAAAATAAATCCACACTAAATCTGTGTGCGTCTCAATCAGCTCTAGTTCAGTAGTCCTAAGAGTCGGTCAGAGTTTGAGTTAATGGCCTTAAATTACCTTATTAGACAAATATACTCAAAACAAACACTACAAATTACACACTTCATATTTATTTATGATTTATATTTATAATTTTTTCAAATATAACATTTTCATGACAACATTTACAGCTGGTTTGTTAAAGTTGTCGTTAAGTGTTTGTGTTCTCGTTGTATTTACACAGTTTTGACCAGCATGTGTCGTCAGCGCGCGGCGATTCGAGCGATATGAATCACTGAATCATTTTACGAATCAACTGTTCAATGAACTCGAAGTGTCGAAAAGCTCCGTTTCTCCCATTTCACTGCTTGCCAGAGACCATATTTGTGTTTACAACGAACTGACTGACGATATATGGAGCGAAATGAGACGCACCTTTTCTGTTACTCGTGTGGATGCGGTTTACTCACAAAAAATAACGTTCATTAATGCTATATAAAGCATTACAATGTTACAATCAAAAACAATTAATTCATTTTACAGGTCTTGTAAAAATTATAAAATTGTCTGAACTCCTTGATTTCGTTCAAACACCTTAAATGCCTTTAAACACCGACCTTTCTACAGCCGAATCACAACAGCGCGGCGCACGCTGATGACGTCACCAGACCAAAATAAAAGTCCCAATCACACGCTACTGTCTAAAATCACGAGTGCATAGAAAATTACAAATATATTTAATATTAAGAAAATGTCCAAAATATTAAGCACTACTAATGACACAGGTGTGAGCTTCTGTGTAAAAGGCAAAACTGTAATGTTTGGGGCAGAAACCATTTACCAGATATCACAGTATTAAAACAAAAAGTGACTGTGGTTAACAACTTCAAATAACATGTATTAAGAGTTCACATGTCAGTATTTAAATATAAATGTTAATATATAAGTGTAATTAATTTAATTTATTGTAATAAAACATGGATAAAAAGTTAAGTTTAATTAAAAATTGAATTACCATGAATTGATTTAATTAAAAATCTATGAAATACTCTTGTGACTGTGTGTGGAGACCTGGAGGTCAAACATTCATAGAATTGTAGTACAGGCCTGCCAGTTTTCTATCTGTTTCAAGCAATGAATTTAGATTATTAATAATAATAATAATAATAAACACTTGTGATTCATATAAAGCACTCGCTGCAGTATTTCAGTCAATAAATGTATTAAAAGTCTTCTATCAGCCAAGATGTAAGGATCACTTTCTTCCTCTCACACACACACACAAACACTAATATTACTGTTAATTTGTTTAACTCATTTTAATAATTTTTTAGGCTGGGCTATATGGCTCAGTTTTGGGGGTTCCGATTAAAGGCTAGTGTTGATATGGTTTACTTCTGGTTGAGAATCCTTACCAATACTAAAACCTGTTCTGGCTCAGTTTGGGGCCAATTATGGGTTACTGAATGGCTGACACTGGTCTCACACCACACGATCAAGCAGCATGTGTCCGTTGTGCTTTCATAGTGGCAACATTTGTCACACACAGCTGAACCGTAGCTAGTGTACTGCAAATACAGACGAGTATCGTCCATTCTGTCACCAGGTTCTCCTCCGAACCCTGTCTATCTCGTTTGATTTATCATGTATCTGCTTGCGAATGCGACTGTGTTGCCCTCTGTCCCAAACACATATGCATATAACATGCTGTATATAGGTAGTTTCCATGATAAAAGTAACCTTAATAAACAAACTCCAGCTGGTCCAAAACGCAGCAGCTCGAGCTCTTACTAGAACAAGGAAGTATGACCATATTAGCCCGGTTCTGTCAACACTGCACTGGCTCCCTATTAAACATTGTATACATTTTAAAATCTTGCTTATTACTTACAAAGCACTAAATGGTTTAGCTCCCCAGTACTTGAGCGAACTCTTAACGCATTATACTCCATCACGTCTATTGCGGTCTCAAAACTCTGGCCAGTTGATAATACCTAGAATATTCCGGCTGACCTAGTTAATGCAGCCTGACAATCATTTACTGATTGGAGTAATAGAAATTGATAATGTTTTATGTGTAAGCCATAGTAAAGAGATGCGTTTTTAGTCTAGATTTAAACTGACAGAGTGTGTCTGCTTCCCGAACAATGCTAGGAAGACTGTTCCAGAGTTTAGGCGCTAAATAGGAAAAGGATCGACTGCCTGCAGTTGATTTTGATGGAAGTGGAAGTGGAAGGCCTCATCAACACGACAGCCAGTGACACAGATCCTCAATAAAACTGTCTCCTGGTGTCATGAATCTGACCTTCACACTGATGGAAGTGGATGAAATATTTTGAATGTTCTGATTCCCAATCTGACTTCTGACCTGTAATGCTGCCTAAATCATAATCATACACTGTCTGTTCATTGGCCAGAGGAGAACTGGCTCCCCCGACTGAGCCTGCATGGTTTCTCCAGATGTTTTTTCCTCCATTCTGTCAGCTGATGGAGTTTGGGGTCCTTGCCTCTGTCGCCTCTGGCTTGCTTAGTTGGGGACACTAAACATTCAACAATATTATTGATCTGCCTGCATTGACACCATTGTATGAGAACTGAACTGAGCTGGACAATGACATTACGGTTTTCTCTAGAGCTGTTGTATAGAAAAATTAACTAAATGAATAACTGTAACAAGGTTAGTTGTTATGGGAAGAAGGAGGCGGTAACTGGTGAACATTTAAACACTTTAATATCAAATAAAATAAACATAAAAATGAAAGTAAAGACGTCAGCCCCTCACGGACACTCATTAACATGTCCCTTTCTCACAACTCTCGGCCTCGTCCCGCTTGCCACAGAGACATTTATATCATATTCAAAAGAGTATCAAAATAAATGGAGTAGGTAGTGGAAATCGAAGAGGGGAAGTAGTATTGACAAGGTTAAGACTGGGGTATTGTGCTTTAAATAAGCATCAGGCAGGCATGTGTGAGGATTGTCAGTGGAACATGTAATTCTGAATGGTAGAAAATATGAGATTCAGAGGGAGATAATGAAAAATAAACTGAGCAAGGTGCAGGAGCTCACTTTTAAAGCATCTCTGGAGATGGGTACGAGAGAGCAGGTCAGAGAACTGTTAACCTTTCTGAGGGAAACAGAGCTCTTCTACAGAATATGAAGGTTTAGATTAGAATTTTATTTAAAAAAAAAAAAAAATAAATAAAAAAGTCCCCTTCCCTCTCCAATGAAAGAGTTAAGCCGCATTCCCACTGCAGGAACTTTCTCCAGGAACTAAGTACTCGGTGTGTTTCGACCGCAGGGACCAGGGTCTAAATGATGTTTCAAGTAAAAAAAATCCCATCCGCCCATCCACCTCAAGGTTGTACGTGTTGTATATATATATATATATATATATATATATATATATATATATATATATATATATATATATATTTTTAATGATTACTTAATATAATAATTGTATTTAATTTATAATTATATAATGATATTTTACAATGATAAATTACATTTTAAAATATATTCAAATTCAAATAATATTTCACAATATTACAGTTTTTTTAAAATTATAATATAAATGCAGCCTTGGTGAGCAGAAGAGACTTCTTTAAAAACATTAAAAATCCTTCCGTTCTAAAACGTTTGACCGGTCAATATATACTATATAAACTAATTTCACAACTTTCACTTTATTTTCTTTATTTCTAATTTTCTTTCTTTATCCTCTTTCATGGCAAAGCATTTTCTTCTGTGTAAATGCATTTAAATTCTTTATATATTACAATCTCTTAAACTTCAGCGAAAGAGTTTGAAATCACGTCGGCTCTCTCGCGAGAAATGAGTCACGTTCTCTGTGTTGAAAGGCATGTGATTGGTTATTCACTGCTGATGTCACACTTTCATGTGCGCGCGCTCCACAAACTCAGGATCAAAGCCTGAGTTGACAGAGAAAGGATTGGATTGGTTTGGTTTCGTCAACTCAAAACTAATCCTGTAACCCTGAGTTTGTTCAGCTACCATCATGGTACAGGCCCTTGGTCAGAACTGTTTCAAAAATAGTTATCTGCATGATGCCTGCTGCCTTTGGGCTCAGTGATGTTGAATTTAAATGACATGTAAAATAAAGACATGTTATGTAATGGTGTTTTCTGGGAGGGACTAAAGAACAAAATACCTTGTAGCTCCAGTGCTCCTGCTTGGATTGCTCCTGCTTGGATTGATTGCTCCTGTCTTCGATTGCTCCTGTCTACCCTGTTTGCTACTGCTGCTGTGCTCGCATGTGCTCTGCTCTGCTCTTTTTGGATTTTTATTTGATATAATTCTCTGTTGTTTAAACTGCTAATTATAACCTACTCATCTTCATATATTGTCTAACACTGCCTACCACATTAAATCTGACATCACTAGCTTTTAATCTAAATCACTATCACACGTTAGCTTTTCGCTAGCCTGTTAGCTTGCTATCTCTGCACCCGGGTTTCCTGTTTTCTGAGTTCACTAAACAACTGTGGTGAGTTGGATTAGTAAATAGACTCCATCAAACAACTTTGGTAAGTTGGATTAATCAACAAATACGGTAAGCCATGTCTTCTTCTCCAGTCATTGTCACCTGTACCGCATGTTTCATGTTTAGTGTATCTGTCTCCGTTGGCGAACAGGGCTTCACATGTGATAAATGTAAGGAGATAGTCAGGCTGACGGAGAAGATTTCAGAATTAGAGACACGCATCCAGACTTTATTTGAGAGTAGTGAGAATGTAACAGCTTTAGACACTGCTCTGGATGCGACTAGCTTAGTGAACGTTGTACATTGTTCGGTTCCGGCTGTAGAGCCCGTGCAGCAGGGTGACAGTCAGACGGCATAGTCGCGGATCAAAAAACCACTCTTCCGTTCCGATTGGAACATCAAACAGGTTCTCCCCACTCAGTGACGCACCCACTGAGAATCCTGTTAAAAGTGCCCTAGTTATTGGTGATTCTATTACACGGAACGTGAAAATAGAGACACCAGCCACTATAGTCACATGTTTACCGGGAGCCAGAGCACCTGACATCAAAGCAAATTTAAAAGTGCTGGCTAAAGCTAATCGTAAATTCTCTAAGATTATTATTCACGTCGGCACTAACGATGTTCGACTTCGCCAGTCGGAGATCACCAAAATTAACATTAAAGAGGTGTGTGAACTTGCAAGTACGATGGCAGATGCAGTTTTTGTTCTGGTCCGCTCCTGTTAAAAGGAGTGATGAGATACTTAGCAGACTATCATCACTCAATGGCTGGTTGTCTAAGTGGTGTCCGCAAAATAACATAGGGTTCATAGACAATTGGAAAAGCTTTTGGGGCAGACCTGACCTGTTGAAGAGGGACGGCATCCATCCTTCTTGGAGTGGTGCTGCTCTTCTCTCTAGTAATTTGGCATATAGTCTTAAAGCTAAACCTTGACTAACTGGGGCCCAGGTCAGGAAGCAGACGGACTGGCTTACCCAACCGTCTGCTAGCTGTCTCCCGTTACAGAAGTCAGATAAATCCCAACACATAGAGACTCTTTCACCTAGATATTATCACATAGAGACTGTGTCTGTTCCCCGAATTAGTAAATACAAAAAACATCAAGACCATTCAACAGTAAAAACTTAATTGATGTCAAACGAATAAACAACAGATATAATACAGATGATCAAATGATAAAGCTCGGGTTGCTGAATATTCGATCCCTTTCCCCAAAGCACTTATTGTTAATGATATAATTACAGATAATAATCTAGATTTGCTGTGTTTGACAGAAACCTGGCTAAAACCTGACGACTACATTACTTTAAATGAGTCCACCCCAAGATTATTGTTATAAACACGAGCCGCGCCTGAAAGGTAAAGGGGAGGGGTTGCTGTAATTTATAATAATATCTTCAGTATTACTCAGAAGTCTAGATTCAAATATAATTCTTTTGAAGTTTTGGTGCTTTATGTAGCATTATGTAGTGTAATTGATAAATCCCGTTTGACATTTGTGTTGGTTACTGTATACAGGCCACCAGGGCACAATACAGACTTTATCAAAGAATTTGCTGACTTTCTATCCGAGTTAGTACTGGCTGCAGATAAAGTACTAATTGTTGGTGATTTTAATATCCATGTAGATAATAAAAAAAACGCATTGGGATTAGCATTTAGAGACATTCTAAACTCTATTGGAGTAAGGCAACATGCGTCAGGACCCACTCATCGCCTTAATCATACGTTAGACCTAATATTGTCACATGGAATAAATGTTGATACCGTTGAAATTCTGCAGCAGAGCGACGACATCTCAGATCATTACCTAGTATCATGTATACTTAATTTAGCTAAGGCTGCAAAGCCGTCCCCTCGCTTCAAATATGGCAGAACTATCACTGCCGCCACTAAAAATTGCTTTTTAAATAATCTTACTCATCAGTTTCATCTCCTCAGCATCCCAGATAGCCTAGAGGAACTCGATTTTGCAACAGAAACTATTGACTCTCTTTTTCCAGCACTTTAGACACAGTTGCTCCTGGCGCTTAAAGAAGATTAAAGAAAATAGTCCAACGCCGTGGTACAATGAGCACACCGGGCCCTTAAAACAGTAGCCAGAAAAATGGAGCGCAGCTGGAAGAAAACAAAATTAGAGATTTTTCGTAATTCATGGAAAGAGAGCATGATCGCATACAGAAAGGCCGTAAAAACTGCTAGATCTGCTTATTTCTCGACTCTCTTAGAAGAAAACAAACACAACCCTAGGTATTTATTTGATACAGTGGCTAAGTTAACCAAAAATAAAGCTTATACTTCTGATGGTTGTAAACAGCACAGCAGTAATGACTTTATGAACTTCTTTACGTGTAAGATCGATAATATTAGGAAGAAAATTATAACCATGCAGCCGTCTACTATAGTGTCACATGAGACAGAGCATTGTTGTGTCACTGAGAAAAAATTACATTCATTCACTGCTATAGGAGAGGAAGAATTGGCTAAACTCGTTAAATCATCTAAATCAACAACATGTATGCTCGACCCTATACCGACTAGGCTATTAAAAGAGATGCTACCAGAGGTCATAGATCCTCTTCTTAATATCATTAACTCATCTTTGTTATTAGGATATGTACCAAAACGTTTAAGTTGGCTATTATCAAACCACTTATTAAAAACCTCAACTTGATCCTACAGAATTAGTCAATTATAGGCCGATCTCAAATCTACCCTTCCTGTCAAAAATACTGGAAAAGGCAGTGTCTTCACAATTATGTTCCTTTTTAGAAAGAAATGGTATCTGTGAGGATTTCCAGTCAGGATTTAGACCGTATCATAGTACTGAGACTGCTCTCATCAGAATTACAAATGATTTACTCTTATCATCCGATCGTGGTTGTATTTCTCTATTAGTGTTACTCGATCTTAGCGCTGCATTCGATACTATCGACCACAACATTCTTTTGAATAGACTCGAAAATTATGTTGGCATTAGTGGAACTGCATTGGCATGGCTTAAATCATACTTATCTGACCGTTATCAGTTTGTAGCAGTAAATGAAGAGATGTCACACCGATCACAAGTTCAGTATGGAGTACCGCAGGGCTCAGTGCTAGGACCGTTGCTCTTCACCCTGTACATGCTACCACTGGGAGATATCATTAGGAAGCATGGCATTAGTTTTCACTGTTATGCTGACGATACTCAGCTCTATATTTCTTCACGCCCTGATGAAATTTACCAATTCACAAGATTAACGGAATGCATAGCTGATATAAAACATTGGATGTCTAGTAATTTCCTGCAACTTAATTCAGAAAAAAATGAATTTTTAATTATTGGACAAAAAAACTCTGCAAGTAGTAACCTAGAATACTGTCTAACACTCGATGGCTGCTCTGTCAAGTCCTCGTCGTCAGTTAGGAACCTGGGTGTGCTCTTTGATACCAATCTTTCATTTGAAAGCCACGTTTCTAACATCTGTAAAACTGTAAAAATTCTACCATCTTAAAAATATATCTAAATTACGGCACATCCTTTCGATGCAAAATGCTGAACAGTTAATTCATGCGTTCATGACCTCAAGGCTAGATTACTGTAATGCTTTACTGGGTGGTTGCCCTGCTCACTTAATAAACAAACTCCAGCTGGTCCAAAACGCAGCAGCTCGAGCTCTTACTAGAACAAGGAAGTATGACCATATTAGCCCGGTTCTGTCAACACTTCATTGGCTCCCTATTAAACATCGAATAAATTTTAAAATCTTGCTTATTACTTACAAAGCACTAAATGGTTTAGCTCCCAGTATTTGAGTGAACTCTTAACGCATTATACTCCATCACGCCTATTGCGGTCTCAAAACTCTGGCCAGTTGATAATACCTAGAATATCAAAATCAACTGCAGGCGGTCGATCCTTTTCCTATTTAGCGCCTAAACTTTGGAACAGTCTTCCTAGCATTGTTCGGGAAGCAGACACACTCTGTCAGTTTAAATCTAGACTAAAAACGCATCTCTTTACTATGGCTTACACATAAAACATTATCAATTTCTATTACTCAAATCAGTAAATGATTGTCAGGCTGCATTAACTAGGTCAGCCGGAACCGGGAACACTTCCCATAACACCTGATGTACTCGTTACATCATAAGAAGAATGGCATCTACGCTAATGTTAGTCTCTCTGTTTATACCGAGGTTTACTGCAGTCAGCCAGATCCAGGCCGTATCCAGATCAGATGGTGGACCAGCGCCTGACATGACCAACGATCCCTGAAGTGTCTGCAGAGAACATGTCAAATAAACTCCCCCCGTAAATGCTGCATCGACACGACATCCTCATTAAACCCGTCTTCGGCGTGACGACTCCAATCTCTCGAATAATCTAACAAATATCTATTTGCCTAATATGAATTAAGACCTGCTATGTTGCCAGAATTATAATCATACACTGTTTGTTCGTCGGCCAGAGGAGAACTGGCACCCCGACTGAGCCTGGTTTCTCCCAAGGTTTTTTTCTCCATTCTGACCCTGAAGGAGTTTTGGTTCCTTGCCACCGTTGCCTCTGGCTTTTGGCTTGCTCAGTTGGGGACACCTAAATTTCTTCTATATTACCGATCTGCCCGCATTGATGCTATATGATACTTGAAATTAGCTGGATAACATCACCGTTTCACCAGAACGGCTGTACAAATTCTGTTGCATTATTTTACTTTTAACAATGTGAAGCTGCTTTGAAACAATTGGACTTGTTAAAAGCGCTATATAAATAAAGGTGAAAACAAAGTATTTGTATCAGCTGAAAGGCAGATAAAAATGTTTTTATTAACTTAGATATTATATTACAGTTTCAGGTTACGTTTTAGTGTCGGTAACATGTCCCACACAAACTTAGTAACCGTCCCACATTTGGTTTATTTGATGGTGGTCACCCTAGCAATACCTGAACTTCGGCTTCATGACTTGTAGAGCCTTCTAGACTTGAGCTAAACATTCAACTAGAAAACTATTGTTGTGCCTAAATGCCTATATACACCACAATAAAGCCTTATTCATAGACCAGGTTGATTAAGGTAGGTAGGTTGGTTGATATTTCGATTAGAATGGTATTAAACTAATTCTTAACTGAAACTATGTTGTGAATAGTTGCATTCTTAAGAGCACTTAATGATTTATGTTCAGCCCAAAACGAAACAAGATTAGTTAGGGAGGGACATCATTCTTCCTTCAAAGCCTCCCACCACATGGTCCATCAGAAACAAATTAAGTGCAACAAATAAAGTGCTTAAACAGTAAACTTTTTCAAGCAATAAAACAGATGAGGGCATTACAAAAATAACTAAAAATGAGGCATAATCGGTATCAGATGCAGATCAGGAGCTGGGTAAATATCACAGGTTTTCAACTACGGTTACTTTTTAACGTCATGTTAGCTAACGCGTTCTTCATGTATTGTGCTGGTTTAGCTATTATAATGTTTGGATCTACACAAAAACACATAACATTTGTTAGTTAATAACAGGCTTCATGGTTCTTGAATATCAGACACAATATTCAAGGTCTGTAAAATATGTGAAAACCAACATTGGCCTTTGAAAGTGCTTCAATTAAACTAAATTTAAGAATAGTTAAAGAAGAGAAACCGACATATTTCTGCTGTTCCATAAGCGTGCCCTACTGTCAGAGAGTGAAAGTGCATTTTCATTCAGGGAGTCTGCTGCCGTTGTTGTTCAGACGAATGCGAAAGAAAAACCCCCATTTGTACACAGCTCACACGCAGTGTTGTAAATGTTAACTGTTGGATTGATAAGCTGTGTGCATTCAAATAATGTAGAATAATAAAGTATCTAGAATATTATATATAATCATATTTTATATAAATGTATCATTTATCATTTTGACTCCTAATTTATAATTTCCCCTGTTCTAAAAAATGCTGTTGATCATTTTATAAAGCTTTTTCATAAAATGATTGCAAAACAGGATGATTTTTGAGAATTTAAGCTTTCAAATAATACCCATGATGATTACTTAAAATATGGTTTGAATAAATAGGCTATATTGATGTTTATTAAACACATAAGCTAATTAATTACTAATTTTATAATTCATTTATTTTGATGGCTGATTGGTTGATGGTTTGTGATGTATTTCTAATGAACTTGTTTATAATGAGTTCACCGCTTTTATTAAAAGCTAAGCAATGTGTCTGTAGGGTTCTCTGATGATCAGTAATATTAATGATGTTAAGATAATGTTAAGATCTTTAACCATTTTTTTTTTTTTTTTTAGCATATGCAGAATCATTACCATTAATGATAAAATAAAACCATCTGCTTCAGTCTATTGCAGATAGAGATATTCATACATGCATGCGCACAGGCAACATTTGAATGTTCACAAAGCTCGTTCACAACCGGCTTTGAGCGTTCGGAAATGGTGATCGGCTAACGTCGCTAATGAGGCATCTACTTCTACATATCCATGGACAGCAGCGCATAGGGTTCAGTGGCGCTCATCAGCGCCATACCGTCGGGGAGTTTGAAAAGAACGAACGAGGCTTGGATCGGATCAGATCGTTTTTTGTTGTTTTTTTTTGCGTGAGAAATTGAATGCGTGGCGTGAGTACGTATGAAAACAGGCAAAACCGTGTGTCACATGGCGAAAGCGTGAGAGTTGGCAGCTCTGGCGTAAGTGTTCTCACACGTGTAACCAAAATACAGCTCTGAAAAAAAAAAAAAAGAGACCACTGTAAAACTAGCAGTTTCTCTGGATATACTATTTATATGTATGAGTTTGAGTAAAATGTACATTTTTGTTTTGTTTAACTACTGACGGCATTTCTGCCAAATTTAGTGCATTTATTTTCACTGGTCAAAAAAGAAAATCTACATCTTTTCAGGTGTATCTGTAAGTGTGATGGGATTTGTGATGGGATGGCAATTTCAAAAATCACTTGCACATTGACTCTGGAGGAAGAATTTAATTTTGTAAGCCTCCTGACACACTGAGGAACACTGAAAATTCTTTCTCAGAATGAGTTGGTAAATGCCGTTTCAGGTCTCTTTGATATGTGAAACTCTTTTCACAATGAAGACACGTGAAAGGCTTCTCTCCAGTGTGAAGTCTCATGTGAATGTTAAGGTTTCCTTTTTGAGTGAAGCTTATTCCACACTGTTGACAGGTGAAAGGGCTTTCTCTAGTGTGAACCCTCATGTGGACTTTAAGGTTTCCTTTCCGACTGAAACTTTTCCCACACTGTTGGCAGGAGAAAGGGCTCTCTCCAGTGTGAATTCTAATGTGAGCATTAAGGTTCCCATGTTGATCGAAACTCTTTCCACATTGAGGGCAGCAGAAAGGCTTCTCTCCAGTGTGAATTCTCATGTGGGCTTTAAGAGTTGGTCTGTGTGTAAAACTCCTTCCACACTGAGGGCAGGTGTAAGGCTTCACTCCTGTATGAATTCTCATGTGGCTTTTAAGGCTTCCTTTTCTGTTGAATCTTCTTCCACAATGATTGCAGGTAAAAGGCTGCTCTCCAGTGTGAATTCTCATGTGGTAATTAAGGTTTTCTTTTCTGTTGAAACTTCTTCCACACTGTTGGCAGGTGTAAGGCTTCTCTTCATTGTGAACTCGCATGTGGACTTTAAGCTTCCCATGTTGTCTGAAACTCTTTCCACACTGAAAACAGGTGAAATGACTTCTAGTTCCTGCCTTTTGAGTTCTTTTTTGTGAGGAAGTCATTTCAGTCGGTGAACAACTATAGGCTTTTTTTCCAGTTATGAAATCATGATGTTCATACTTATCTTCCTCTTCCTTTTCATTCAGTTCTTGACTCTCCTCTTTCCGTACAATCAGGTCTAAAGTGAAAAGAGACAAATACAAGTTAACCCAAGTTTAAAACATTGAAACATGTAAAGCATCAAAACGAACAACACATAGATTCTATACCCACTATACTGTAAACTCAGAACTTATTCTCATATTGTCAACCCTTACATTTTTTTTAAACATCCATACCAAAAACATCTTGGTTATGTATGTAATCTTGGTTCCCTGAGAAGGAAACAGGATGCTGCATCTGTAGCTGACATTACGGGCACTCTCCTCAGGTGTGATTGTCTGAAGCCTGAATAGAATAAAGCCAATTCAATCTCTCTCTGAGGTATTGCATCACCAGCTACGTTTACATGGATACTTTTTGCTTCAATCGGAATTAATTCATTCCAATGTATCTGAATGTAGTGTTTACATGAACACTAAATAAAGTGATCGGGTTGCGTATTTATATGTCACAAGCTGTGTCATGACGCCACTGGTTTGCAGTCAATGTTAAATCCTACAGTCAGTGTTATACTGTATCAGTGCCCTAACTAGGCAAAGCCCATACAAATTTTAACTCCTCTATGACTCAGCAGAGGAGAAAAGACAGCATCAAAACAACTTGGAACTTTATATCCTAGCCTAGGTCACAATAAGACCTGAACCAGACTGGGAGAAAAATCCATGCAGATCCATATGTGTGTGATTATGACAATGTTATTATCTAGATATAAGTAACAAACAGTGCTCACTCACAGCATCACACACAAACTACACTATATTGCCAAAAGTACTGGGACACCCCTCCAAATCATTGAATTCAGGTGTTCCATTCACTTCCATGGACACAGGTATATAAAATCAAGCACCTAGGCACGTGCATGGTACAGTGATAGGTTGCCACCTGTGCAATAAGTCCACTCTTGAAATTTCCTCAATACTTAATATTCCGCGGTCAACTGATAGTGGTATAACAAAGCGAAAGTAATTGGGAACAACAGAAACTCAGCCACAAAGTGGTAGGCCATGTAAAATCAGAGCGGGGTCAACTTTCTGCAGTCAATAGCTACAGACCTCCAAACTTTGTGTGGCCTTCAGATTAGCTCAAGAACAGTGCGTAGAGAGCTTCATGGAATGGGTTTCTATGGCCGAGTAGCTGCATCCAAGCCTTACATCACCAAATGCAATGCAAAGCGTCGGATGCAATGGTGTAAAGCACGCCGGCACTGGACTCTAGACGAGTGGAGAGACATGTTTGCTGGAGTGACGAATCACGCTTCTCTGTCTGGCAATCCGATGGACGGGTCTGGGTTTGGCCGTTGCCAGGAGAACAGTACTTGCCTGACTGCATTGTGCCAAGTGTAAAGTTTAGTGGAGGGGGAATGATGGTGTGGGGTTGTTTTTCAGGGGATGGGCTTGGCCCTTAGTTCCAATTAAAGGAAATTATAATGCTTCAGCATACCAAGACATTTTGGACAATTTCATGCTCCCAACTTTGTGTGAACAGTTTTGACTGCAACATGTCTGCGCACCAGTGCACAAAGCAAGGGCCATAAAGACATGGATGAGCGAGTTTGGTGTGGAGGAACTTGACTGGCCTGCACATGAACTAGAGCGTAGACTGCAAGCCAGGCCTTCTCGTCCAAAATCAGAGCCTGACCTCAAAAATGCGCTACTAGAAAAATGGTCAAAAATTCTCATAAACACACTCCTAAACCTTGTGGAAAGCCTTCCCAGAAGAGTTGAAGCTGTTATAGCTGCAAAGGGTGGGCCAACTCCATATCAAACCATATGGATTAAGAATGGGACATCATTAAAATGAATTTGCATGTATAGTGGCAATATAGTATAGCTTCAATCTCTCTGTAAAAATCTAACTGTTACTAAAGATCCATCAAGAGTTACAGTGGGTTACAATGGGCCTCATTTATCAATCTAGTATAGAAACGAGCGCAGAAATCATCTTATGACAGGGTTCACATGTGATTCATGAAACATTCATATTCCACCAAACCCATCGTATGCTGATAAATGTGGAGGCTGAAAACAATCATAATTTAAATAACACGCCCTTAAAATTCACCGTTTAGAAGCCTTGCCCCTAGAGTTACGACATGGAGAAACATAACCCGGCCAATAAAAGGAAGTATCTCATGAAAGAGTAACTGATCTTACTCCAAAAACACCTGTTAACCTCGTAATTGCAAACAATTAAATTAATTAACATCTATAAAAAATACAGGTAAATAAAACGAAACATTTACAAACGTTATAGAAACACTATAGCGCTATTTAATTTCCCCTCACTCCACAACAAAGCCTTTAAATTTGACAGTTTTCAGAACAGTACAACAATGAAAAATAAGTATAGCTATACAAATATATTAAAATTAAAGTACAAATTACGTAAGTTAGTCACAGTGGGATTCATTATAAACAACACATAAAGCCTAAATTAATTTAAAGCGAAAATGAAACCCATCTCTCTCCAAAATTCCAAATATGCTTCCATATTTGCCATGAAACGTTAGGTTGGTAAACTATTCATTATGTGAAGGCTTTGTACTTCACTCGTGTTCCGATATCCACAGAAAACAGCATCCGTCACATGCGCAAAATTTGTGTTTGATGGGGCGCTGGGCACACTGATTTTTACAGCGGACCATTTAATTTGAGCAGTGTAACTTTTATGTCTGGTTGACTGCTTTTTAGTTTGATGATGAATGGCTGAAATGTCAAGTTAACAGCGCAAGAACTGATATGTCGTGTGTGCGCGTGTGATGCGCCTGCATGCGCAATCAGTATAAGATATAAAGAAAACAAATACAATGCATTAGAGTGTCACAAAAACTAGCATCCCAGTTTTTTTCTTTTGTTAATATGTTAATTATTTCAGTGAATGTATGTTGTGTAGTCCTATTTATTGTATTCCTTTATATAGTTCCTAAACCAGACTGGGAACAAATATAGACACAGAAAGTAGATTCAGATCAATTTAAGACTCAAACTACCTTGAGTTTGAGTTTAAAGGGATACTTCAGCGATTAGCATTAAGCTTTGTATCAATATAAACCCGGTAGTATATTCGAATGATCGTGCAAATATCGTCATTTTGCGTCATCGGAGGATTTTTTGTCCGGAGGCTAAAGACTACAGCCAGTAATTGGAGATAGTTCCGAGTGTTTTCAACCCACCCATGGGTGGGAACGCATCGCACTCACAGCGCTCGTCTCGGGCAGCTGCGGGCATTCATGTAAATGGAGCGGTGCAGAGCAAAGTGAGTGTTTCAACTTTTCAAATTAATTCCTATGAAAGTTAAGCTTCCCTAGTCATGATCTGAAAACGCGCCAGACTGAACACGCGCCGTGAATGACTGCCGCGCTTACCTCAGCTCTTCGCTCTCGTGATGAATGTAATCTGACTCCTGCTGCGTTTGTGCTGTGACACTCGCTCGGCTCAGTCACATTTTTAAAGTTTTTAAATGTAGTGTGTTCTCTAATTGAACTAAATTATTTTATTATTATAAAACAACGGTGGGGGCATTGCCACGGTGGGCAAGTGATCCAGTAACAGTGGCTCTGGGAGTGGCCTCGTAGGGCAGCGAAGCAAGTGCATTCTGGGAATTGTTGTCTTTCATCCACATGAGCCAAAAATACATTTTCGGGCTTTTTTCAGTCTAGAAGGCACCAAATTCAAAAATAATTTCACATTTCTACTACATAAATGACCCAGTTTAAATACACATTCATCTTCCCAGAGCTGGAGTATCCCTTTAATGTTGATAATATAGGCTAATTCACGAACTTAATGCAATTCATTCTTAATGAAGAATGCAATTGTTCCCAAATATCCACACAATTGCAAACGTGACTGATTATTATACAACAGGCCAACAAAAAAAAACACACATATTTTAAACAGTATTGTCAGTATTTGTAACAAATAGTTCCAATGAAAGCCACAGCAGAACTGCAACACACATTGGTGTTTTGTGAACAATTCTGCGGGTTTAGAATGAATCGTGGGAGTCAATCATTCATTCATAAATACAGTTACTTGCTTCGTGAATTACTCGATGGCTCACTCATTAAAACTGGTGGTTTTAGCTTACTATTTAAAAGTACCACTTTGTTTTTACCATCATTGCATATTTCTCTATTGAACATTTTTTTTTATTTAAAAATTTATTTTACAAAGTTATTTATAAAGGGAAGAAATTTACTGTAAAATCAAGGTAGGGGGCAAATATTTTTAATGAAAGAGAGGGCTACGCAGAAGTCTCAAATGAATCATGCCAAAATCAAGCATTGATTAGGTATTTTGTCTGGTCATGTGATCTCAAATGTCTCCATGACAAATAAAACCACTTTAATTATGACTCATATGATATTCTTCAAAAATATATCATTAATTTCTGTAGAGATGGACATTTTAATAAGGATCAAATGACTGAGTTCAGCTTTGAGAATGAAACCAACCTGTTTGTTCCTCAGTTTCTTCTTGTTTCACTCTGAATGTTTCTTCAATCTTCATGTCTTCACTCTCCTCTTTAATAAACGCCATCTTTATGACCTCAGCTGCTTCATCAGGAGGTTTTTTGTGTGTGTCTGAGGAGAGATGAGGAGAATTAGGAAAAAAATTAAACATCCAAACTAATTCTCTGGGTGCGTCTCAGTCATCTCCCTAGCTCATTAATGAGCGCACTCTTATGGACCGTTCCTTGGCGAGTCAAAAACAAGTGCACGTGCGACCTGCACATACAGAGTAGTGCTGGGCGGTAAACCGGTTCATACCGAATACCGGTGTTTATTTTTGTTATTATGTGAATTTTAATTATACCGCGATACCGGTATATGCCACTTAAACAGCGTTCGGAATGTGGCACAGCGCGACACTGTTTGAGAGGGGTCCATTTTCACCGTTGAAGCACAGCTGAGATCAAATTACAGAGCAGAACTCAAACAAGACTCTGCGGTTTCTGTGTGGAGCGCCGAAATGTGTTTAACAACGCTCACCATGTGAATCATAGATCAGATACAGACCAATACTCTAGTGCTCTAAACATGAACCGGCACTGTGTATGCACACATATTTCATCACGTCGTCTTCAAATTAAATATACACTGTAATGAATTGCTGTAGAAATTACAGCATTATTTTACAGCAGCTGGCTGTATTCTTGTAATACAGCATATTGCTGTAAACTGCGATGCATTCTGGGGTTAATATTGCTGTACATTTCAAATCTACAGAGGCATTATGGGATCATCAAAGGTCGAGTCATCAAAATTCGGGTAGCAGCAGCAAAAGGACCGATTCACAACTGTTGTAAGTGACTTATTAATTCATCTACATTCACGGTTCATACTGGTAACCCCGGATACACGCATCCTCCGTCCGCGGGACACAAAGGAGACGCGCAATAGTGGCTATGGGCAGAAAATCTCTGGGTTCCTACGTTATGAATGACATGCTTCAGTGACAACAGTTGGTATTCACGGGAACTTCGTGTTGATCAGCACACTTCGTCGTGATTATTTTATGTGATTGTGAATCAAATTTGCACACACAGTCATCTGTTAACTATGGGCGCCGTGATGAAAACGCGTTGCTAAAGCCTCGTGGTCACCGGTGAGCCTCAGGACGTGTCAAATATAAATTCTGAATTGTGCTGTAAAACCAGTTTTGTCGCTAGTTTATACGCCGGTGACATCCCCAGTCGGCTTACATTTCAGTATGTTTTTAGGTAACTTTTAGACTCTGTGTAATTTGCTTGTTTGTTTGTAATGTCTTTTATTAAAAGACGGTAGGTAGGTAGGTAGGTAGGTAGGTAAGGGTTCTAAGCCCCACCCATCCCCAATCGCCCTAACAAAATGGTAATAAACTAGGCTTAAGTTTAACTGTTAAAATGTATTTTATTAACATCACATTCACAACCCTTTCATGTGTACGTTAAGATATTCTAGCTGACCCCCCAGAATTTTTTTAAGGCGACCGTTACATTTCCCCTTGTTTCCATGGCGATGCGTCATGCTTGTCACGTGACTCACTGCAGCCAAAATAGCGCTGTATCACAGATGTATCGCTTTTATTACGTTTTTCCTTTTTTATTCAAATTATTCGCAAACTTGCTTACCATGTCATTAACTATCTGATATTCAGATTCTCAAATACATGTAATTAAGTGTGTTTTGCAGTTTAAAAACGTTTATAAATTATTTTACACTGTAAAATAAAGTGTTACCGTTATCTTGATTTCGATCTATAACGCGAGATGGGCGCCGCCATGTTTATTTGCACCTTAGTTCGGAAAGTCCTGTCAGTCGGATTTACAGCACTTACATTTTTCAGTTTCTCCCGAAACACATGTAAGTAAGTGGTCGGTGAACTGGGAGAAGAATAGAGTAAATTTTATAGTTACTTACACAATGTGTATCTGATACAGTATTTGAATGGATTGTTATTGCTACTTCCATAGACACCAGTGTGTATTTTACAAACTTTAGATGTATTGTTTTACTAGTACTTGTTTTACCCCCACCCCACACTTTGAAAAACGCTGGTTTAAAAGAATGAGACCATTCACTCTAACATACTAAAATATAGCTATGTAAAAAGCTGAAAGATAAAAACGGCATAATTAAAAATAACTATTGTCATATGTGGAATGATTGTTTTAGGAGGCGACTAGTGGGCACTGGACGGTGACTGTGTGTGAGGAGGGCATTCATCCCAGCTTCCCGTCTGGCCTTGCCACTCTGTTCGCAGCATATTCAGTCTTGAGTACCAGGAGGCAGCGTGTACCTTGGAGTTAATTTAAAGGTAATGGTTGAATTCTACAGTAACGACTTCAGTGCATGCATTTATTTGAGATATTTTATATCAGAACTTGCCATTTATCTATGTAGATGTTTTATATCTGAGGCCTTTAACACAACGTTTCTCTGCTCGAGAAGAGGGCAAAAAAACAGGGCAAACAATTTAGATGTCTCCCTATTTAACACTAGCAAGTTAATGAGTTAAATCAGGCGCTTTAGTTAGTGGGACATCTAAAACTTTCTGAGAGGTGGGTCGAGAAACATTGCTCTACATATATGGCCCAATTTCAAAAACTTGATTATGCCTTAAAAGCTAAAACCAATTGTAATTACTGTACCATCCCTCTATCATTATTTGACTATCTACTGTATCATGTTTTGTAATATATCTAATATCTTGTCCTCTTTGTTCTTTTTTATTATGTCTAGCCACTCTTTGCATCCTGTGATGGAACAGCATCTGGAGCTGAACTGTTCTCTTTTTTGATCAGAAGTTTGTTGGACTCACTCACTTGGCCTGTTCATGAAGTGGTTAAAATTCATCAGTATATCTATGGTGTTTAGAACCATTTTTTATGATCACATTGGTCAACTTGTGGTTTTAAAGTTATGCAGTTTGCATATTTCTTCTTTGAGTGAAAGGCCATGATGGCGAATATGTTTTAAGTAATTTAAAAACATTTAATTTCATGTCCATTAAAAAAATAATTTTGTAAATAAAGATTAATTCAAAATAATACGAAACGTTTTATGACTTTATCTTGCAAATTTGACTCTCTCCGTGGTTATATAAAAGTACTATATATATATATATATATATATATATATATATATATACTTTTATACTTTTTCCTATTTCTATTATAATTTCTTCCTCGTGTTTTTAACTGTGAATTTGCACTGTCCATGGAGCGGACCTGTTTACATTTCACTGCCGGTTGTATATTCTGTATATAACTGTGTATGTGACAAATAAAACTCTTGAATCTTGAATTTATATTTTAATGTTCATGTGTCTGTAATGCAGGTCTTGTGTTTTATTGGTTGCTGTCTCCCCACAGCATCATTTTGTGGGGCTTTGCAAATCTGTATTAACTCTAGTGTGGAATTTTTCTACAATATTCTCTCATCATGACAGTAAAATCGGCCATTCTAGTCAATCTACTGCAGTATTTCCTCTCTCAGTCAGTAGAAAATGCGGTTAACACCCGGTCATGCATGGGGAAAAAAGTACCATCATATACCGTGAAACCGTTATAATTTAGAAAAATACTGTGATATAAATTTTTGGTCATATCGCCCCGCACTAATACAGAGTATGCGCAGTTAGAAAAACCAGGCTGCCACATACAGAAAGCAAAAACTGTGCTGATGATGAAACTCGCGTCACACAGACCCTAGCGTACGCATATAGGGTATACTTTGGGCTTAAAGGCCTACTGAAGTGCCTTGAAACGTGCAGCATTATTCAACGTGTTGACGTAATTTCCACTGAAACAGGAAGACAGGGTGGGACATATCGAACAGCTTATAGCTCCTCCCTTTTTTTAAATAGCCATTAGCGTTTAGTTTATATCACAGCTCAACCAGAGGCGTTGAACTCAAAGCCGCAGTTTCCTCCTAATCTCCTCGATATCGCAGTAAAATATAGCATACTGTGCAGAATTCAATTGGATCCGATATGTTTTCTTGCGTTACAACACACTTTGAGCCCGAAATTTAACTGTAAAAAAAAACACAAAAAAAAAAACAGCAAGACCGCGAGACATTAACAAATGAAATGCGAGCACGTTACCCATTCGTGTTCAATCAATAGCCGCGTGTGGTGTTCAAGTTTGTAAATAAAGACTAAATGACAGCTTCTGATATATTTGTATAGCGATTTATTTCATTCATGTCCCTCTTGCTGGTGTACTTTTGTATTGTGTGACAGTCCAGTGAAGGCGTGTTTAGGGCGTGTTTTACCGGAGTGCCGCGAGGCATGATTTCGGCTTCTGTGTGTGCTCGCACTGGCCAGTGGAAAAGCGGCTAATGGGTGAAGATGGCAGAAGAAGACTGTACATTCGCAAGATGGACGTGTGCTCATTACTTTGAGTTTGTCAGAGATAAGGACAAGAAGAACGTAACAGCCAAATGCAACCTTTGTCTAAAACCGAAAGAACTAAATCGACATCGTGAAATAGCACTAGCAACTTAAAAAAAACATCTCGAACGGTGCCATGCATAAGCTATGTTCATCATGCGCACTTTGTGCATGACGGTTTTGTGTTGTGAACCTCTTGAATTCAAAGAGAATAATGACAACAATAAGAAAAGAACAAAAGTGCATCTTGTCATGGCATTAGAGTTTACATACAGTTCTGCTGTGTCTAATATTCCCAGATAATCACTTTACCTCTACCACACTTTTAACAGACTTGGATCGTTTGTGATTCTGTCTGTCATTCTTTCTTGCATTGTCTTGAGCCTTCACTTTGCCAATTATATGCTATATTGTTAGTAGCCTGGATGGCCCACAGTCATTATGCTACATCACATCGCCTTCTACTGGATGTAAGATGCTCTGTAGCAGCCTACATTTTGACATTTTAGAATGTTAAGTTCTACTTCTGTAGTTATTTTGGTGAAAGTAACTCAAAAGTAATACAGGAGTAATGTAACGCATTACAATTCGGAGACAGTAATATTGTAAGGTAAATAATTACTTTTAATAACAGTAACAAGTAATCTATAATGTATTACATTTTGGAAGTAACTTGCACAACACTGCTCGCGCATATGATCCACTCTGTGCTCTCGTGTCTCTGGACCGGAGCCGACTATATGTGCGCTGCAGTGGTTCACATGAGACCACACCAGATTTCATTCGCCCCAATGGAAAGCATATTTACAATTTGAATCATTTCCTCTCCCCTATATAGTGCACTATGTGCCATTCACCATGTAGAAAAAAGTTAAATGTGTGAACAAGTGACGGATTTCAACCGTAGTGTCTATTTATAATGTAGGAGACGGGACACTTCAGATTCGAGAGAGCATTTGATTGGAGAGAAAATCTGATGAGAAGCTGAAGAGCAGAGTGATATCATTAAAATCACTGATCCATATTGACGGAAGTTAAATTTTATGTATGGATGTATGGATGTATGTATGGATGTATGGATGGATGTATGGACGGATGTATGTATGGATGCATGTATGGATATATGGATGGATGGATGGATGGATGGATGGACGGATGGATGGACGGATGTATGTATGGATGCATGTATGGATGTTTGGATGCATGTATGTATTTATGGATGGATGTATGTATGTATGGATGTATGTATGTATGTATGCATGCATGGATGTATGCATGTATGGATGTATGTATGTATGCATGCATGTTTGGATGTATGCATGTATATATATATATATATATATATATGTATGTATGTATGTATGTATGTATGTATGGATGGATGGATGGATGCATGTATGGATGGATGGATGCATGTATGGATGGATGCATGCATGTATGTATGGATGCATGTATATATATATATATATATATATATATATATATATATATATATATATATATATATATATATATATATATATATATATATATATATATATGTATGTATGTATGTATGGATGTATGTATGGATGCATGTATAGATGGATGCATGTATGGATGGATGGATGGATGGATGGATGGATGTATGTATGGATGCATGTATGTATGGATGCATGTATGTATGGATGCATGTATGTATGGATGCATGCATGCATGTATGTATATATATATATATATATATATATATATATATATATATATATATATATATATATATATATATATATATGTATGTATGTATGTATGTATGGATGGATGGATGGATGGATGGATGGATGCATGTATAGATGGATGCATGCATGTATGGATGGATGGATGGATGGATATATGTATGGATGTATGTATGTATGGATGCATGTATGGATGTTTGGATGCATGTATGTATGCATGCATGCATGTATGGATGGATGGATGGATGGATGCATGTATGTATGTATGTATGGATGCATGTATGTATGGATGGATGTATGCATGTATGTATGGATGGATGTATGCATGTATGTATGGATGGATGTATGCATGTATGTATATATATATGTATGTATATGTATGTATGGATGTATGTATGGATGGATGGATGCATGTATAGATGGATGCATGCATGTATGGATGGATGGATGGATGGATGTATATATGTATGTATGTATGGATGTATGTATGGATGCATGTATGTATGTATGTATGGATGCATGTATGTATGTATGCATGCATGTATGTATGTATGTATGTATGGATGGATCCATGTATGTATGCATGTATATATATATATATATATATATATATATATATATATATATATATATATATATATATATATATATATATATATATATATATATATATATATATATATATATATATATGTATATGTATGTATGTATGTATGTATGTATGTATATGTATGTATGTATGATGGATGGATGGATGGATGCATGTATAGATGGATGCATGCATGTATGGATGGATGGATGGATGGATGGATATATGTATGTATGTATGTATGTATGTATGTATGTATGTATGTATGTATGTATGCATGCATGCATGCATGGATGGATGGATGGATGGATGCATGTATAGATGGATGCATGCATGTATGGATGGATGGATGGATGTATATATGTATGGATGTATGTATGGATGCATGTATGTATGTATGTATGTATGGATGCATGTATGGATGTATGTATGTATGCATGTATGGATGTATGCATGTATGCATGTATGGATGTATGTATGTATGGATGGATGTATGGATGTATATACAGTCACCTAAAGGATTATTAGGAACACCATACTAATACTGTGTTTGACCCCCTTTCGCCCTTCAGAACTGCCTTAATTCTACGTGGCATTGATTCAACAAGGTGCTGAAAGCATTCTTTAGAAATGTTGGCCCATATTGATAGGATAGCATCTTGCAGTTGATGGAGATTTGTGGGATGCACATCCAGGGCACGAAGCTCTCGTTCCACCACATCCCAAAGATGCTCTATTGGGTTGAGATCTGGTGACTGTGGGGGCCATTTTAGTACAGTGAACTCATTGTGATGTTCAAGAAACCAATTTGAAATGATTCAAGCTTGTGACATGGTGCATTATCCTGCTGGAAGTAGCCATCAGAGAATGGGTACATGGTGGTCATAAAGGGATGGACATGGTCAGAAACAATGCTCAGGTAGGCCGTGGCATTTAAACGATGTCCAATTGGCACTAAGGGGCCTAAAGTGTGCCAAGAAAACATCCCCCACACCATTACACCACCACCACCAGCCTGCACAGTGGCAACAAGGCATGATGGATCCATGTTCTCATTCTGTTTACGCCAAATTCTGACTCTACCATCTGAATGTCTCAACAGAAATCGAGACTCATCAGACCAGGCAACATTTTTCCAGTCTTCAACTGTCCAATTTTGGTGAGCTCGTGCAAATTGTAGCCTCTTTTTCCTATTTGTAGTGGAGATGAGTGGTACCTGGTGGGGTCTTCTGCTGTTGTAGCCCATCCGCCTCAAGGTTGTGCGTGTTGTGGCTTCACAAATGCTTTGCTGCATACCTCGGTTGTAACGAGTGGTTATTTCAGTCAAAGTTGCTCTTCTATCAGCTTGAATCTGTCGGCCCATTCTCCTCTGACCTTTAGCATCAACAAGGCATTTTCGCCCACAGGACTGCCGCATACTGGATGTTTTTCCCTTTTCACACCATTCTTTGTAAACCCTAGAAATCGTTGTGCGTGAAAATCCCAGTAACTGAGCAGATTGTGAAATACTCAGACCGGCACCAACACGTGTATACACAAGTATTTCAGTTGGCGTCTGGCACCAACAACCATGCCACGCTCAAAATTGCTTAAATCACCTTTCTTTCCCATTCTGACATTCAGTTTGGAGTTCAGGAGATTGTCTTGACCAGGACCACACCCCTAAATGCATTGAAGCAACTGCCATGTGATTGGTTGATTAGATAATTGCATTAATGAGAAATTGAACAGGTGTTCCTAATAATCCTTTAGGTGAGTGTATATATATATATATATATATATATATATGTATGTATGCATGTACGGATGGATGGATGCATGGATGTATGTATGTATGTATGGATGGATGGATGAGTGCATGTATGTATGTATGTATGTATGTATGGATGGATGCATGTATGCATGTATGTATGTATGGATGTATGGATGTATGCATGTATGGATGTATGCATGTATGGATGTATGGATGTATGTATGCATGTATGGATGTATGGATGTATGGATGTATGCTTGGATGTATGTATGTATGGATGGATGGATGGATGGATGAAATTCTGAAACTCAAATCATTTGCAAAACTGACCCAGTCTCAGCGCTTTGTTCTGTTGATGTGTTTAATATACAATGTCTTGACTTGGTGCTTGGTGGATATCTACATTATTACTTATTTTAAAAATATTTTTAAATAGTATAGATAATTACATTGTGATAATGTAACTTACGCATATTCATAGACACAAATGTTCACACATGATCAGGCCATACATCATTACTTGTCAGTGACTGTTACTCATGTCTACTCTTGTATTTTACCCATTCAATATTGTTCCAAAATGTTAAATAAAGGCCTTACAGTATTTACATTCAACAACAATAAAGTCATTGTACATCGTTTGTAAAAAAAAAAACTATGAAATATACCGAACGGTTTCAATCGATTAAACGCATTAAATTGTTAAAAACAAACCTGTCTTAAGCCGAATCACGGGTACAGGAACGCGGCGCCGCCTTATGACGTCACGCCGTCACACCAAAATAAAAGCCCCCGTCTCAAAAGTGCATAGAAATTTAAATAAACACACACACAATGATTATTATATATTAAAGTTAATAAATCATGTAATAAGTATACATCATATCATATTTGTGCAATACATATTTTATTCAATGCATTTTATTAGATGTTTTTTTTTTTTTAAACATGTAAACGCAGTCAAAACTAATGGCTGAATCTTACTGATCCTATTTCATATCTGTTGAATTTAAATTTTTAAATGAATTTGACTGATAAACACCCTTACGAAAATTAACCCAGGGTGGCCGCGGGTCCTTAAAATGTCTTAAATTAAATTTTCCTAATAAAAGGCTGTAAAAAGTATTAAATTGTCTTAAATTCAGATTCAATGAATCTTAAATATTTTTGGTCACAATACGCAAAAATATCTCCAGTCTGCGTCATCAGAACAAATCTGCGTTGGCGCTGCCACTCTGAGCAGCTGTCATGCTTCTTATATAGGTATGAAATAGCTTCACATACAGTCTTTTCAACCACACAGTATCATTATTTCTGTGTTACAAATATTCATATTACCATAGAAGAATTGGGATAAGTGCATAGTTCGGATATAAACACTGATGTCTACGTTAGCGATCACTTTTTGGAAGTAAAATGACACTTCAAATAAGGATTGTATCAATTACATTGTTACGTCACTAGGTGGCGGAAAGTGACTATTGAAAATTTTTACTATTGTGATTATTTAAAAAAAAATAATTCTTGATTTATCTAGAGATTATTGTGATATTGTGATTTACATACACATATACAAACACGGCTGTTTCTAGCCTTTTTGGCACCCTAGGCCAGATTTCTATTGACCCCCCACACTGCTGACATACACTCACCTAAAGGATTATTAGGAATACCATACTAATACTGTGTTTGACCCCCTTTCGCCCTTCAGAACTGCCTTAATTCTACGTGGCATTGATTCAACAATGTGCTGAAAGCATTCTTTAGAAATGTTGATCCATATTGATAGGATAGCATCTTGCAGTTGATGGAGATTTGTGGGATGCACATCCAGGGCACGAAGCTCCCGTTCCACCACATCCCAAAGATGCTCTATTGGGTTGAGATCTGGTGACTGTGGGGGCCATTTTAGTACAGTGAACTGTCATGTTCAAGAAACCAATTTGAAATGATTCAAGCTTTGTGACATGGTGCATTATCCTGCTGGAAGTAGCCATCAGAGAATGGGTACATGGTGGTCATAAAGGGATGGACATGCTCAGAAACAATGCTCAGGTAGGCCGTGGCATTTAAACGATGCCCAATTGGCACTAAGGGGCCTAAAGTGTGCCAAGAAAACATCCCCCACACCATTACACCACCACCACCAGCAGCCTGCACAGTGGTAACAAGGCATGATGGATCCATATTCTCATTCTGTTTACACCAAATTCTGACTCTACTATCTACATTCAACAGAAATCAAGACTCATCAGACCAGGCAACATTTTTCCAGTCTTCAACTGTCCAATTTTGGTGAGCTTGTGCAAATTGTAGCCTCTTTTTCCTATTTGTAGTGGAGATGAGTGGTATGAGAGGTTGTGCGTGTTGTGGCTTCACAAATGCTTTGCTGCATACCTCGGTTGTAACGAGTGGTTATTTCAGTCAAAGTTGCTCTTCTATCAGCTTGAATCAGTCGGCCCATTCTCCTCTGACCTCTAGCATCAACAAGGCATTTTCACCCACAGGACTGCTGCATACTGCATGTTTTTCCCTTTTCCCTCAGACCGGCCCATCTGGCACCAACAACCATGCCACGCTCAAAATTGCTTAAATCACCTTTCTTTCCCATTCTGACATTCAGTTTGGAGTTCAGGAGATTGTCTTGACCAGGACCATGCCCCTAAATGCATTGAAGCATTTTTGCATTCATGACAAATTGAACAGGTGTTCCTAATAATCCTTTAGGTGAGTGTATATATATATATATATATATATATATATATATATATATATATGGTGTACCACCTCGCAACTTACAGGACATCTTGGTGCCAGATATCAGATCAGTGCTGTTTTGGCAGCAAAAGGAGGACCAACACAATATTAGGAAGGTGTTCATAATGTTATGCCTGATCGGTGTATATAGGTAACTACAGCAGAACGCTATAGTTTCACACCAGTGAGGTACCAGACTGTTTACCAGTGTGGGTACTTTATATTTTCTTTTCTGTCTGCTAGTTGTTTGTTGTTTGCTCTTGACGACAGGACTGTGGAGAGATTCTTTATCTGACATGATCAGACTGCAGTATTGTAATACTTGTACCCTTTTGAGGTTTTAGGTTGACACTACATATGCATCCTGTAAATAACTATAGCATAGATATATCATTGCCTGGTATCCTAGATATGCAACACCACAACCAACATCTTTTTTTTTTTTTGTGAAACATTGGTCACTGGTTGCAGGTGGCTTTGTACATAATGAAACCAGATATAGAGGATGAATTGACCACAAACATTTACCAATGATGCTTTTTCTTGTCATGCACAAAGACAGTTCATTAAACTGAAACCTTGTTTTAACTTAGATAATTCAATTTAATGATGTCTTTGTTGTAGTTTTTATTTTATTTTAGGTTAAAACAAAAAAATGACACCAGAAACACAAGTGTCCTTGTGTCAACAAACATTACACAAGTAATTTGATGTACTTTCGATTCACAATCCTCTTTTTTTTTCTATTCAGTTCCTTTAACACTTGAACAGATTGAAAAATAATAATAAACTAAAAAGCTTGCTTAGAAGCAAACGTAAGAGATATTCATTCCATGCAACGTTTAGATGGTAGGATCTCCTCACTGTGACTCTGTTACTGGGAAGTAACAGACGAGATATGTTATAGTACACAAGTCACTGTCACACAATTCAACAATTTACCAGTAGAAAAAAAGGATGTAGTTTATGATAAATCATGTTGTAAATCATTTACCTGATTGAGTGCCACATTGACCACGGTAGAGTCGGTGTTGCATGTGGCTTTGCAGGCAAATCCTGAGATACAGATTGAGATGATGAACTGAAGGATGGAAAACACCAGCAAAATTCCACTGATTTCAACATCACGTCTCTAAAAAAAGTATACAACATGATTATGTGTAAGTAGTTTCACAAATAATATCCCATCAATTATATTGAGTGAGTTTCTAAATTATATTACATTATACTGGGGCATCATATTGCTTTTCAACACTTGAAACATGGCACAAAAGTCACATGGGCTATTTGCCATTTTTATGATACTTTTACATTATTTTGAAGAATGAAATCGCCAGTGTGTGGTTATTTTAATTGTATCAAAAAGAGCAACCATCACAGTCTTTATATGTAAAAACTACTTTAAATTATGATAATTTTAATGTTTGGGTGAACCAAGTAAAAAACAAAAACAAAACAAAAAACAGATTATGCACATAACAATGCACATTGTACATTTAGTACCTTCAACTTAAAACACATGTCCATATAATCATAGCCATGACTGTAGTTGCATATTTCATAGACCCTTGAGCCGTTAGGTATTTCCACGGACGTCAGAATAATGGCTAGCCCTGCAGTTATGGCACTGATCACATTCATTCCAAGAGAGGCTTTCACCTACAGAAAGGAAAACTAACATGTGAAAAGTGACAGTAATACTACTTGTAAAACTCAGTTTTTAACTGTAAATGGATGAGTCCGACAATATCTTGCTCTGTTTCAGAGCATGAAACGGAGAATAAAGCTTCAGACCATGTGGTAAAGAAAGTTTACCGTTTACCATGGAAAATATTGAGGTTATAGAAGAATTGCGGATTTAAAAAAAACATTTTTTAGCTGGCCCCAAAATGTATGATGATCCCCCCATGTATACAATATATACATACACTGTTATTGACAAAAGAAGAGTTATCCCACAGATTTAAGCAAATGATATGTAAGTAACGTACCACACACGGGTCAAGTTTATTCTGCGCAGCAACAGACAGCGATCCAGCACTGATGTACTGAGAGAGAAACACAGGACATTTCAAAGCTCATTCTGGTAATTAAAATCAGAGGTTATATAGCAAAACAGTTAAATGAAACTTACAATAAGGGATCCCCAGAAGTTTATGCCACTAATCTCAAGAATAGCTACGGAATAGGTGGTGCGTACGATGCCAAATAAGAAACACACCACTCCAGTCATTATTTGGACAGTCTAGAGAGGGCAGATATGGGTCGAGTGTTTATATTTTTGCATGATGGCATATCATTCATGTTTGGACACGCACACGCTATGGAGTCTGAAGGCAATCAGACCAGCACAGATCTATTAACTTGAGAACATATGACAACAACTTTTTAATTTTCTGTTCATTTTATCACAGAAGGTCATGAGATACTTAAAATATTCCCCAAATCATACACAATTATAATTCATCATTAAATGCATTACCCCCAACGCCTTTGGTTGTGCCTTGAAAAATTTGGGGAGAGCCGTATAGGGATATGCTCCTCTGACCTGCTGTCCGTCAGTATCAATAACAGTATTTTGTGTCACCTGTGGATTTACTTGGATGACAACTGTAGCTTTGTCAGTGGAGATAACCTTGCTGGTTTCCATTCTAGGCAAAGTTTTCACCTGAAATTAAGCATTCAAATTCAGTTCTCAGTTAAGGTTGATTTTTTTTTTTTTGTTTAATGTACAGTACAGTATTTACAGCACAGATAAAAATGTTGTCACTATAATATTGAATTGAATTGAATTGAATATTTTATTTGTCATTATACATGTACAAGTACAGTGTAACGAAATGAGTATATATCCCCTAACCGTTGACAAGGTTCATCTACACTAAAATCTACCCCACATGAGGTACATTCCACATGAATATATACTCATATCACAATAATTTGAACAGTTAAGATACATGTATTTTTGACAAGGATGCCTTTTGAGTTTCTCCTCTCTTCTGAAAGATCAGAAGATAAAATCTACATTCTTCACAAATATTTCGCCTAATTGTATATTTTGTCACATTTTATTTTATGAGCCACAGTATAAGACACTACAACTATCACTGATGTAACTCACAAGTCAAAAGATAATTATTTATAACTGATATATATAAAAGTGTGTATATTAATACAGACATTATAACAAAAAATGTATAGATGTGAAGTGATGCATAAAATATTTTACCTGAAATGAAGTGAGTTGTTGATGTGGATGTCTGAACGCTCTTATGGCGTATCTTTGTGTTTGTGGAATGTGAAGAACAGCAGAGGAGGAGCTTACTTCAAATAAGCTTGCTTTATACTTATGCCCTTCCTCCTAAAATTCAAAGGGCTTTGGTTTACACTTTATTTTGATAGTCAACTTTAGACATTCTACTAACTATAAGTAACTTTGAACTGAAAATACAGATAATGATTTTTATTTTTTTTTGTTGTTGTACAAACCGTATATTCTATCCGCTTACACTAACCCTACCCAGCACACAGAACGTTATGCTTTTTACATTTACTAAAAACATCACTTAGTATGATTTATAAGCTTTTTTCCTCATTCCTCATTCCTCAAGAATTTTGGATATTGCCATCTTTGTAGGGACATTTTGTCCCCATAATGTAGGGTTTACCAGGACATGGACACACGCACATAATAACTCTGTAGTTGTAATATAATATAGTAATATAATTTTATATTATAATAAAGTCAATGTCAGATAACTACAGCTTGAATGCCCTAGTTTCACACCAATGAGGTACAAGGCAGTTTACCATTGTGGTTGGTTCATACTTCCTTTGCATTCTGCTAGGTACACCTTTGATCCTGTCACTATCTGACATGAGCAGACAGCAGTATTTGATTGGTCAAAATATCACTAAATATTTAGTGATATCAAAATATCACTAAAATCTAAAAAAACAGGGACAATATATTTTTGAATGGGTTTTTTTGTTGTCGCTGTTGTTGTGGGCTCCTATATTATTATTATATAACATTAATAATTATTATGATTTAGTTTGATTATTAGGATTTTTCGTCTGGATTTAATACAATTCAACAGTTAATAAATAAATAAAACTATTTAACAAATATTTTAACATTTTATAATTGTATTTAATATTTTAATTTTCATAAGTTTATACTATATAAACTACTTTTTTTTTATTACTTTTGTGCTTGAAAATAAATCTTACTATCCTTAATTGGTCTTGTTATTTTGCATTTTAGGCTTATTTTAAGCAGAAAGTATGTGTATTCTGCACATGTATTTGTTGCAAGTGTTTATTTTTTTAATAGTTAGTATGTGTAATAATCACTGGTTTGTGACTGCGGAACTTTTGGAGACAAAACAATCCCGCACCCCATTGAGGCTCTGTAATAAAGTATATACAAACAGTATTACTTTAATTTAAAGACTCAGCGTATCTCACAGCGCCATCTTCTGGTGAAAATAAGCACTACACGATTGCTCCTGTAATGAGAAGGGTCTGACTGCAGAGCCACAGTTTTACCCCACAGCAGTTTTACCCCACAGCAGTTTTGCCCGCGGATGCCCATTTCCGGGGACAGCTCCAGTCGGGGACAGAACACCAAAAACCAGAACTGTCCCTGGAAAACGGGGACGTCTGGTCACCCTAGTACTGGAGTAACTGACACTAACATAACAAAAGACATAAAAGTGCATGTCTTTGTGTTAGCAATCAAGTCATTTGTGAACGTGTTCATCTCTTCCTAAAGAATAAACATTAATTAATATTTTAAGTATACTGAGGATACATTACAACTTACTGAAACGTATCATATGTAACGTATCTGTTATCAGTTTGTAGCAGTAAATGAAGAGATGTCACACCGATCACAAGTTCAGTATGGAGTACCGCAGGGCTCAGTTCTAGGACCGTTGCTCTTCACCCTGTACATACTACCAATGCTGACGATACTCAGCTCTATATTTCTTCACGGCCTGACGAAACTTACCAATTCACAAGATTAACTGAATGCATAGCTGATATAAAACATTGGATGTCTAGTAATTTCCTGCAACTTAATTCAGAAAAAACTGAATTTTTAATTATTGGGACAAAAAAACTCTGCAAGTAGTAACCTAGAATACTGTCTAACACTCGATGGCTGCTCTGTCAAGTCCTCGTCGTCAGTTAGGAACCTGGGTGTGCTCTTTGATACCAATCTTTCATTTGAAAGCCACGTTTCTAACATCTGTAAAACTGCATTCTACCATCTTAAAAATATATCTAAATTTACGGCACATCCTTTCGATGCAAAATGCTGAACAGTTAATTAATGCGTTCATGACCTCAAGGCTAGATTACTGTAATGCTTTACTGGGTGGTTGCCCTGCTCGCTTAATAAACAAACTCCAGCTGGTCCAAAACGCAGCAGCTCGAGCTCTTACTAGAACAAGGAAGTATGACCATATTAGCCCGGTTCTGTCAACACTGCACTGGCTCCCTATTAAACATCGTATAAATTTTAAAATCTTACTTATTACTTACAAAGCACTAAATGGTTTAGCTCCCCAGTACTTGAGCGAACTCTTAACGCATTATACTCCATCACGTCTATTGCGGTCTCAAAACTCTGGGCAGTTGATAATACCTAGAATATCAAAATCAACTGCAGGCGGTCGATCCTTTTCCTATTTAGCACCTAAACTCTGGAACAGTCTTCCTAGCATTGTTCGGGAAGCAGACACACTCTGTCATTTTAAATCTAGACAAAAAACGCATCTCTTTACTATGGCTTAAACATAAAACATTATCAATTTCTATTATTCAAATCAGTAAATGATTGTTAGGCTGCATTAACTAGGTCAGCCGGAACCAGGAACACTTCCCATAACACCTGATGTACTCGTTACATCATAATGGTGAATTCAAAATGGCGCCGCCGTGTTCGGTCGCCGTTGAGGTCGCTCCGCGAAGACTGTGCTTTTATTTACTATTTTACTTTCTTTTGCTCTCAGTTTTTACAAAATTATCAACTGCATTGATCTGCTATGACAGCAAAACTCTTTTGGACATTGGTTACCTCTACACCAGACTGTTTCAGGACACTTTCACCGATCCTCTGTGGCCATCTGAGATCCTTTGGAACACAGAGTTGAACAATGGCCAGAGTCGAAGGCGAAGAATCGCGTGGGGGAAACCGTGGGAAACGCGCGGGGATCCGCAACAGACTGAGAAAAAGGGCATTCAGCCCTCCTCTCCCGAGCATTCTGCTAGCAAATATTCAATTCTTGGAGAATAAGATGGACAATCTTAGAGCCAGGATAAGTTTTCAACGGGACATGAGAGACTGTAACATCTTTTGTTTGTCCGAAACATGGCTCACGCCCGCGGTCCCGGACACAGCTGTGACACCATCGGTCCGTGGAAGGGTGGCCTTCATGATGTTGCCAGCGGTGTCATAAACAAACACCCAGACGTGGCGTTCATCGGCGCGGGCGATTTTAACAAAGCAAACCTAAAGAAAGTCTTGCCAAACTTTCACCAGCACGTCTCCTGTCCTACACGAGGAGCAAACACAATGGATCATTGCTACTCTCCGTTTAAGAACGCCTATAAAGCGCGGTCACTTCCAGCTTTCGGGCAATTCGGATCATGCCGCCATTTTCCTCACACCTGAATACAAACAAAGGCTCGTTCAGGAACCCCCAGTGAGGCAGGAAGTTAAGCGCTGGTCACCCCATTCTGAGACCGCGCTACAGGCAACTCTGGATGACGTTGACTGGGACATGTTCCGAGCAAGTTCAGCTGACGTCAGCGAGTTCACGGATGTGGCGTTTTGCTTCATCAACACGCTTACAGAGCAAGCCACGCAAACAATAACAATAACGTCCTTCTCAAATCAGAAACCGTGGGTGGACAATTCAATCCGCGCTGCAGTGAATACAGATCATCCTGCTATGCTCTGCGGTGTGCAGTTAAAGCCGCAAAGCTCCGTTATAGGGATCGAGTGGAGTCTCATTTCTAACTCAACGACTCGCGGCGCATGTGGCTGGGTCTGAGGTCCATCTGCTCGTTTGGATCTAAATCCTCTGCAGAGGTGAGCGCTGATCCGTCGCTTGTGAATGAGTTAAACTCTTTCTACGCTCGCTTTGACTGTAAACGCGACTCCGTCAAGTGGCGCGTCAGAGGGAATTACTCAGAGCAGCAACAACCATGTGATCTCTGTCTCGGAGGATGAAGTTCGGAGGGCACTCAAGCGTGTGGACGTCAGGAAAGCTGCCGGGCCGGATGGTATTCCAGGCCGTGTTCTGCGGTCCTGTGCTGATCAGCTCGCCGGGTTGTTTACATCTATCTTTAATGAGTCCCTCGCTACATCTGTGGTCCCCACCTCCCTCAAAAAATCCACCATCATCCCTGTCCCTAAGAACAGTAAACCCTCTTGCCTAAATGACTATCGTCCAGTGGCTCTCACATCTATAGTCATGAAAGTCTTTGAGAGACTCATTAAAACACCATTTGCACCTTCATTCCTGACACTTTGGACCCTCTTCAGTTTGCCTATCGTACCAATAGATCGACTGAAGGTGCCATCTCTCATGTCCTCCACTCCTCCCTCACTCACATCGACAGCAAAAGTGGGAACTACGTAAGGCTGCTATTTATTGACTATAGCTCAGCCTTTAACACCATAGTTCCCATTAAGCTAACCGCCAAACTCCTGGATCTCGGCCTGAATCCTTCTCTCTGCCACTGGATTGAGGACTTCCCCACTGGCAGGCCTCAGGTGGTGAGAATAGGCCAGTCCACCTCCTCCTCCATCACCCTGAGTGTGGGAGCTCCACAGGGCTGTGTCCTGAGTCCCCTGCTCTACTCTCTCTACACGCATGACTGTTTGTCCAAACACAGCTCCACCTCTATCATCAAATTTGCTGATGATACTATTGTCCTGGGCCTCATTTCCAACAACAATGAGACGGCATACTTGGACGAGGTGGAGCATCTAACATCACGGTGCCAGGACAACTGTCTCTCTCTGAATGTTGGCAAGACAAAAGAAATGATTGTGGACTTCAGGAAGAGACAGCAACGGACATACTCCCCCATCATGATCAGCGGGTCACCAGTAGAGAGAGTGAGCAGCTTCAAGTACCTGGGTGTAAACATCTCCGAGGACCTGACCTGGACTGCTCACATTCAGACACGGGTGAAAAAAGCCAGGCAAAGACTATACCACCTGCGCCAGCTGAGGAAATTCAGCTATCTTGAAAACTTTCTATTTAGGGGCGATAGAAAGTGTATTAACTTAGCATCACAGCGTGGTATGGGAACAGCACCAGTCATGACTGCAAAGCCCTGCAAAGAGTCGTGCGCTTATCCGAGTGCATCTCAGGGTCAGCTCTCCCGTCTCTGCAGGACGTCTAAACCAAACGCTGCAAAGGTAGAGCTACTAAGATCATCAAGGACTCTAATCACCCTGCAAACCCTCATTTCACACTGCTGCCATCTGGTAAGCACTTCCGAAGCCTGATGGCCAAAACTGAGAGACTCAGGAGGAGCTTCTTCCCCCAGGCCATCAGACTCCTGAACTCAGTCACTTAACATCACGTGACCATCGATATACTGACATTGCACTGCACTTTCTGCTCTCGTTGTTACTGTGTAACAACCTGTTATAAACCTGTTTGCACATTATACTCTTTGTACATTTCTGTTAACCACATATTTATAAGTCTACAGTTTACTCACTGCACAGTTTACTCCACTTATTTTATTCCACTTCTTTATTTTTATTTTTTTACTTTTTCTTCTACTTGACTTGATTATTTATATATATATATATATATATATATATATATATATATATATATATATATATATATATATATATATATATATATATATATAGTACTTTTTTATTCTATTTCTATTATAATTTCCTCCTTGTGTTTTTAATTGTGAATGTACATTTCACTGCCGGTTGTATATTCTGTATATAACTGTGTATGTGACAAATAAAACTCTTGAATCTTGAAGAAGAATGGCATCTACGCTAATGTTAGTCTCTCTGTTTATCCCGAGGTTTACTGCAGTCAGCCGGATCCGGGCCGTATCCAGATCAGATGGTGGACCAGCGCCTGGACATGACCAACGCATCCCTGAAATGTCTGCAGAGAGCATGTCAATTAAACCCCCGTAAATGCTGCATCGACACGACATCCTCATTAAACCTGTCTTCGGCGTGACGATTCCAATCTTTCAAATAATCTTACGAATATCTATTTACCTAATATGAATTAAGACCTGCTATGTTGCCAGAATTATAATCATACACTGTTTGCACGTCGGCCAGAGGAGAACTGGCACCCCGACTGAGTCTGGTTTCTCCCAAGGTTTTTTTCTCCATTCTGACCCTGAAGAAGTTTTGGTTCCTTGCCACCGTTGCCTCTGGCTTTTGGCTTGCTCAGTTGGGGACACCTAAATTTCATCTATATTACCGATCTGCCTGCATTGAGACTATATGATACTTGAAATTAGCTGGATAACATCACCGTTTCACCAGAATGGCTGTACAAATTCTGTTGCATTATTTTCCTGTTAACAATGTGAAGCTGCATTGAAACAATTGGACTTCTTAAAAGCGCCATATAAATAAAGGTGATTTGATATGTCGTTTAATCCCTCAATCAGTGTTTCAACAGTGGATAGACGTCAATAAAACAGCTTGTAAACAATGTCACATAGATTTACCTCAGGCAGTCATTCAGTGTCCACAGTTAGTTCACTAGAGAAATTAACTCTTTCACTAAATATATAAACTATATTAGCCTATATATATTAATTAAATTCTAATCTAAATGTAGTATTTTAGTCACACCTGTTTCACCTTGTAAACAAAGTGTAGTCTGTCACACACGTTTTTTACTCTTGCTCTGCTGACTGAAGCAAAGTCTTTGACTGAAGGCATGAAAAGCAGCTGATCACAGTATGAAACGGTCTATCTTTGCTTCATGCCAAAATCCACCTCTGCACCAGACCCTCTGCTCCACGGGCCAAGCGCACCACTCCTCCTTGGTCCAGGTCCACCAATGTTTCACAGTCTGCCACTGCTACACAGCCCAGGCCTGCCTTTGCCCTATGATCCAGGTCCTCTTCCCCTCCACAGGCCTGGCACTCCATCCTCCTGGACCTCCGCCTCCACCTGGACTCTGTTTGGGTTTTGGTGGGTGTGCTATTAGGGCGTCTGGAGCTGCCCTTTTGAGGGGGGATATGCCATGTTGGTTTAGGCTTTGGTTTATGTTTGCATGTGCTTCCCTAGTCTTATGTGTCATTTTTTTCATTGGTTGTTCTGACCATGTGTCCCGTTTACTCATTGGCTCATTGTTTGATTATTTTCAAGTGTTCCTTGTTTAGTGATTAGTCCTTGTATATAAATATAAATGTTATCATTGTCTCTTATCTAGCTTTGTTCCCTGTAACTATTGTTGTTGAGGTTGTTCGTGTTTATATTAAGTTTATGTTCCAATTCATTCTGTGTTAAGTCTGATTATTTTGTACAATTGGAATAAAAAACTGCACTTGGGTTTTCACTACGAGTGCGTAGTGGGCTGTTCCCATTTACCAAGCTATCCCAATTACCACTCCCTGCATTGTATTCATAAATTTATATTGTCGGATAAGTCAAGTTATAGCTTTTTACATTCGAAAAGCTTTCACTCTGAAATGTCACAATACAGAAATCAAGTCAGCGATAGAATACTAATTATGAGATGATGTGAAATCAAAAATCAAAATGGCAAGATGCAAAAGTAGTTTTTCCTCTTACAAAATTTTAATTGACTTTTTTTAGTTGTTTAGATATTGACTTAATGAAATGTATCTTTAGTTGGACTCAAATTTTTGGACATGGACTTAAGTCCGACTTGGCCCGTTTTAGACTTGGAAAGACTGGACTCTGACTTGACTAAGGTGGATTTGAACCCAACACTACCTAAGGGTGCTTTCCCACTAGCACTTTTGGTGCGCACCCGGGTTCGATTGACGTCAGAGTTCAGTTCATTTGGATGATGTGAACGCTGTCTTCCGAACTCGGGCGCACATCCGCGAACCGTACCAGAGTCTGCTTAATAAGGGTGGTCTGGGGTTCGGTTCATGTGAATTCCGGTATGGTTCGCTGCTGATGTGAATGCAATCATACTAAAACGCGGAAGTAACCGCTATTAAAAATGCACATTAAACTGCACAAAAATGTGTGTTTGTGTGTGTTTCACTCATTTTCCTGATGAGCGTGACTGACATACTGCAAGCAGAGAGCTGTAGATCTCATTTCTGCTCGTCTTCAGCGTTCTTCAGAGCATTTGCAGTACATTTGCGGCAGATAGACGCAAGTGCCATTATGTACTGAAGATTTGGTAACAAAACCAATGGTTCAAAAACAAAAATATAAAAGGGAGGTGAGCAATGCTATGCATTTTGCCGCCTTCGTTATCAACAGGAGGTAAACAGCTGCTGCTTTGATGACGCAAACGCACCCCGGTTCGGACCCAAATAATATAATATGAACACAGTGAAGCGGGGGCAGGGGGGAGCAATTGAACTTAGGTTCGGTCCTGGCAATCAAACCAAGTGTGAAATCACCCTAAGAGCCGAAGAAGTGTAATCCTGAGTTTATTTTGATTAAAGAAAACTGCTTGCAAACAGATCCAGCTCTTTTATTTCCGTCTTTCTTTAACCCCTGCGTGACAGTGCAGTTGAATGACCGACACTTGGGTCTACTGTGTGTGTGATGCATATAGGTGGATTTCTGCTGCTTGCAAATGGACTCGAGAACAAGCACAGTCCCGAGATCGAATTGCTTTCACATTCACGTGAATTGCACCACAGTTCCAGTACAACCAGACCACTTCTTATACAGAAACCCTTTGTTTCTCTACTGTGGTGTGCTCCCCGATCCACGTGACAGCTTCCACCAGTTTTCTTGTGAACTGTTTCAAACTAAACTGTGAACTGTGAAAGCACCCTTGATCTCAAATCTTTAATGTGAAAGCAACTAGAGCTCAGAAACTAGAAAGCAGCAGAAAGCCACCTTCATGTGTCACACATACAGTAGTGTTATTCATGCTGCTGTAAGGCCCGCTAAAATCGTTCCAATGAGGGTAACGATCCGCGGTCGAAGGTCGCTGCGCGTTCAGTGTTTTCAGCTGGGCAAAAGGATTTAATTCCAATTTATCTTTATCTGACTCCATTTTATCATAATTTCGAATTTAGATTAAAATGCCAATTGGTTATTTGGTCATTTATATTTAATAGTTATTTAATTATTCTATTTAATCCTTTGTTGAAATTATACACGCTTCATCTACTAGAGATAGTTAATAATTCCAGAGTAAATCAGAATAGATCAAAATGTAACAATTTATTAACAGTCAGGTAAATGTATAACGGTGAATACATAATCAGTTCAAAGATAGTCCATACATAACATCAAATACTCTGAAGTAAAGAATGAAATATGGATACCTGACTTCTTAAATTACATAAAGCTGAGCATCTATAGCAGACACTGAGCGTTACGGGCTGACCGATATAAAGGTTCAAGCCCTGACCCTTTCTGAAACATCTCCTTAAATATCAGACCAAGATGTAAAACTCTTTCAAATGTAAACCATGTCTTAACAATGGGAATTTAAATTGAATATCTCCAATATGCCTGTATTGTTAGAAGACCAAACGGCCGACAGCCACACCCACTGTTTTTAGCAAAATGTCTCTAAACTTCTTAAAACCTTTATTATATTCTTGTTTACTTCAGTGGGGATGAGATCTTTGTACCAATCGCAGTGAGACATTTCAAACGATATCAAACATGTATAATATTGTATTATGAGAATTCACATTAAACCATATAGATTTTGATGGTGGAAACTGGAGGAGGAATGGGGGAAGAGGCAGTGAAAAGAAAGGCATGTAAATTAAAGTCATTCTTAGATGACTCACTCAGCGTGACGTCGTCTCCGATGGGGATGCTAAATGAATGAGTGAGTTTAGATGCTAATTTCCTTTCTCAGATAGTTTGTTCCTCAATCAATGGCATTATGCAAGTTTTCCTTGTCTTACACTGTGCATAATAGCATCAAATTATTAAAATAAAACACCAGGTCGACCAGGGTTTAATAGAACCAACGCTACAGGAGGTACCAGGAACAATCGCTCACAAATTTGAACTGTAACAGAAGTGTGTAAGCCCCCTGAGTTATGTTTTTCAGTAAAGGGAAATACAAGTTTACTGTTTGACATTTAGTTTCTGGAATGTTTTCGAATTCTATGGTTACCACTGTGCTAAAGAGTAGGGTTTGTGCATAGGTGGTGGGAAGCTTCATGATATTTGTGGTTTGAGTTTAGTTGCTTCACTCAGTGAGTAATAATGTCAGTAGTGACAACAGTCTTTTCTCGTTTGTTCATTCTATACATTGCATATACTGACAAAATAAACTGCAGTAAATGCCGCAAAAGTAGTAAAGTTTACTTGAATAAGGAAATAAATTAAAATAAGGAAAACATTTCCACGTAATCAGTTTAGGTCAGTACAATTTTTTTCTTAATTTAAGTTCATTGAACAAACTTTTTTTGGTGGGGGAGTGAAGAGCACCAGCATATGTGTTTGTGTTCAAAATACAAAGATTTCAAATTATAATATGTCACCCTGGACCACAAAACCAGTGATAAGGGTCAATTTTTTTTTATTTATTTAGATGTATACATCATCTGGAAGCTGAATAAATAAGCTTTCCATTGATGTGTGGTTTGTTAGGATAGGATAGATAAAACTATTAGAAAATCTGGAATCTGAGGGCGCAAACAAATCTAAATATTGAGAAAATCGCCCTTAAAGTTGTCCAAATTAAGTCTTTAGCAATTACTACTAAAAATAATAATAATAAAATAATTTTTAATATACACTTACGGTAGGAAATTTACAAAATATCTTCATGGAACATGATCTTTACTTATCATCCTAATGAATTTTGGTATAAAAGAAAAATCGATAATTTTAACCCATACAATGTATTGTTGGCTACTGCCACAAATAACACCCGTGCGACTTATGACTGGTTTTGTGGTCCAGGGTCACATATATTAATAATATATTATTATAATAAATTATAATAAATAATTCATCTATAGATTAAATCCAATTAAAATATTTGTTTCATCAGTTGACAGCCCTAGTTAAAATATAAGTCATTATTTGCTGTCATGTTGGATACCCTGTTTTGAATTTAGTTACTTAGTCCACAGTAGACTCATCACACATTATTAATTTTATCAACATCAGTGATACAAAGACTATTTAATACACCATATTACAGTAAACAAAACGGGACAAAGCTCTATAAGGAAAGGTTCCTAGATCTGAACAGAAATCTAGCATTACTGATAGTGCCAGTAGAGCACTAGCTCTACTGGCACTAGAGCAAGGTTGTGGGTTCAATACCCTGGGAATGATAATATGTCTACCGCAGACTGCCCTAGTTTCAAACCAATCAGGTTAAAGACAGTTCATTATGGCACATTTGTGGTTGCCTTATATTTCCTTTTCAGCCTGCTAGCTGAACTTTTGTTGTTTGGGGTATTGTTTCTACTCTACAAATCCTTAACTTGAGCATACTTTTTTAACTTTACCACATTAATAAACTAGTTTTCCCTTTAATAACAAACATAATACAAGTGAGCAACACATTGTCATATTTTGATAAATATCTATGCTTTGAGGAATCAAAACCATTTGCTCTGTTTACTGAAACATTGATCGGAAATACTGAGAACAGGTGTAGAGGAAGAAACTAACCACAAACCATGAACACTTACAAATGACAGAAGTGTGTGCATGTGTGTGTGTGTGTGTGTGTGTGTGTGTGTGTAATCCCACTACCTCTAAACCTACCGATAACCATCTCTTAAAAAGATGTATAGTTATAAAGAAAAACATAACAGACAAAGTAATTTATTTATTGTAAAAATGTCAAATGCAGTCGCACTCTCTGATGGAAATCTTTCTTGTGGCTGAAGCTTGAAGTTTTGAGGCGGTTGAAGGTCATTGGTAAGCTTAGCGGCAAAACTTTCCTTAGAACACAAGACTCAACGGAAAGAAAAGAAGCTAAGGAAAGGAAAGTGGGTAGAGAATAGTTAGATGGCTTGAATGAGCTGTTAACCCATTTTCTCTGATCTTGATCTGCCTTGATCGACTTCGTCTAATCATCTCATCGTCTGATTCTTTGTTCGTGTCCTGAGACTTTTACTCAAATGTCTGCATATCCTCCTAAATGAGTTCTGACCAATTAGGTATTGTCTTTAACTCAGCGGTGGCTGTTTCTCCTCCTCTCACCTAAATTACCTGTTATCTGGTCTCTAAGTACAGAGAGTACAGTTTAGACATGATTTTTATTATAAGAATACTATACATTTTACACAGGTTTCAATCAAGCCATCCTCTGAGTTATGAACAGAGATTTACACTCATACCAGACAAGGCACACTTTCAATAAAACCATTCAATAGCTATAACAATTACATGAATTGTGAGTGATCTAAGCATAATGGTCATCCCTATGCAAAAACAGTCTCTATGGGTTTTCTTGTGAACTTTTGAACAGATTTTTCTAATTTTTTAAAATATCCTTGTTAGGATGACCGGCAGATGGTAAACAAATGACATTGGGAAAACTGTTGTTTCAACTTTAAGAGCTTTTATTGTCACCGCAGCTCACACAGCCAAGACAAACTACCATTGCCCTCCCATACTGTGCCCTTGAAGTCATTTTATAGGCCTAACTCCTCCCCCTGGACTGTACCATCTTAACATCAAATATACTAAGACACATACTTGACATAAGAACCACATATGCAGTAATAATAATAATAAACAATAACAAACACATGCATGCAATAAGCAATACATAACAGTACAGACATACAAAAACAACATAATCAAAAATAAATATATACATTTTACAAACAACAAATAAAACCCCCTGTGATGTCATACGCAAGTGTGACACACCACCAAATGGCGGCAATCCAAATCCATAAATACACCAGACTTCTCAACTACAAAGGTTTGGTAAATGCCTCTTTGACCATTTACTCAATAAATTATGGTGGATCAAATATACCGGGTAATGTGGTTCTTACAACAATGCTCAATACATTTAAAGACAATACATTTAACATTGTCAATGCCGGTGTGGGTAGTGTTAACAGGACATGGGTGTATGTGTGCGTGTGTGTTAGTCACCGGCTTTCACCGTGACAATCCTCTCTTTTTTCCATTTAGTACTGCCTTCAGAAGCAAAAGAAGATACTTACATGTTTCCCGGACGACAAATTAAGTACAATTTACCTTGATTTTCAAATGTAATAGGTTTTCACCCCCTGGCTCTTAATGCATTGTGTTTCCTTCTGGAGCATCAGTGAATGTTTCAACCTTCATAAAAATGACTTGACATCTCGTAATAATGATTTAACATCTCGTAATAATGAGAAACGTTCCCGTAATTATGACTTAACATCTCGCAATAATTATTTAACATCTCATAATAATTATTTAACATCTCATAATAATTATTTAACATATCATAATAATGAGAAACTTTCTCGTAATTATGACTTAACATCTCATAATAATAATCCGAGGCCATGGTTCTCAGTCGGAAAAGGGTGGCTTGCCCACTTCAGGTTGGTGGAGAGTTTCTGTCTCAGGAGGAGGAGTTCAGGTATCTTGGGGTCTTGTTCACAAGTGAGGGAAGGATGGAACGGGAGATTGACAGACGGAACGGTGCAGCTTCTGCAGTAATGCGGTCGATGTACCGTTCTGTCGTGGTGAAGAAGGAGCTGAACTGTAAGGCGAAGCTCTCGATTTACTGGTCAATCTACGTTCCTACTCTCACCTATGGTCATGAGCTGTGGGTCATGATCGAAAGGACAAGATCCCGGATACAGGCGGCCGAAATTAGCTTTCTCTGCAGGGTGGCTGGGCGCTTCCTTAGAGATAGGGTGAGAAGCTCAGCTTCCCACCTCCAGAGCTCCGCCGTGGCGGAAACAACAGCGGGCAAACGCCGCAGGCGGGAGAGAGGGTCGGCCCACGGTAGCCCGTGCGCCTCCCCTCCCCATCACCGACATGGTGGATCTTGGGGTTTTAACTTCCCTTACCGGACCTCCGGGAGAGGCACCCGGCTCGAGGCGGCGGTGACGGGGCCCCTGCCCGGAGGGTGGAGGACGTGTGCGTGTTTGGCCGTCTCCGGGGACTACCCGAAGAGCGCGGCCGACCGGGAGGTTCCCCCGGCCGGCCTGGCCTCACACACACCCCCCAGCGCTCGGACTTCCAGACGGAGGTCCGAGGACGGGGTTCCGATGGCCCGCCGCGGTGTAATCTGAATCCCGAAAGGCTGCCTCCGGTGGGGTCGGGACCCCCGAGCCACAGAGGAGGGATCCAGCACCGCGGGAGAATTCGCTTTTGGCCAGGAATGGCGAGCTCAGTCGGGGTGCCAGTTCTCCTCTGGCCGACGAACAAACAGTGTATGATTATAATTCTGGCAACATAGCAGGTCTTAATTCATATTAGGCAAATAGATATTTGTTAGATTATTCGAGAGATTGGAGTCGTCACGCCGAAGACGGGTTAAATGAGGATGTTGTGTTGATGCAGCATTTACGGGGGGAGTTTATTTGACATGTTCTCTGCAGACACTTCAGGGATGCGTTTGGTCATGTCCAGGCGCTGGTCAACCATCTGATCTGGATACGGCCTGGATCCGGCTGACTGCAGTAAACCTCGGGATAAACAGAGAGACTAACATTAGCGTAGATGCCATTCTTCTTATGATGTAACGAGTACATCTGGTGTTATGGGAAGTGTTCCCAGTTCCGGCTGACCTAGTTAATGCAGCCTGACAATCATTTACTGATTTGAGTAATAGAAATTGATAATGTTTTATGTGTAAGCCATAGTAAAGAGATGCATAAAATAGTCTCTGGCAATAAGCCATTAAATCGATGTACTTAATAAACTGGTCAAGGTTGAGAATAAAAGAAGATACATTGCTCTTACATTGTTTCTGGAAACATTAAAAATAAATTGCATTATAACAAAACAACAATCATTGTTGGCTTAAATCCCCCTTTTCATGAAGAGTATCAGCAAAATATTCAGTGTAACCAAATACAGAAATTCAATTCCACAGATGTCCAAAAACGTTGTAAGTCAAATGGACAAAATACAAAGACTCAGAAATCAAGTAAGTTCAAAATCAAATGCATTGTTACAATACAATGATAAAATAAATGTTTGCACAGATAAGAATGAGAAATATGTAAATTCACGTAAATTTTGATATTCAACTTGGTGAGACACATAATAACTAACTGATTTAGTAAATCTGAAGAAAAACAAAACAATAACTGGAAGAAATTCACAGTCATAATACAGTCTAGATGTAAAGACTTAAATAAAATAGAATACATTTTGTGAGGCTGATGTAGATTTGACTTTGTCTGTGAAGATCAAATCTATGTGGCTGCATTTAGCTGTGGCGATGTGTAAATCATGCCCCAAACACGGTAAGGAGGTTTTACAATTGTGATGCAAATTTGGTCCTGTTGTAACAGGAAGCCAGCATGAGAAGGTGAGTAAGGTGTGGTTGGCTCAAAATCTCCCCACACCAGTGTTTTTGTTAGGGAGCATGATAAAGTGCAAAGGTCAGAGTTACTGAATCCTGCTGTGATGAAAGCATTTTCATGGTTAATGCAGCTGTAAATTACACTGTAGTCACATGGCAATTCTGTGCTTCTGTACATGGTTTTACTGCAGCTATATGGAAAATAGCAGAGTTTTCCACTCAGGAGACAAACAAATTCAACATAGAAACACATGAAACTGGATATGGCTAAACAATTCCAGTATTAAAGTTATTCCAGTTTTCACAAGATACATGGCCTAGAATGCAAAGCATCAACAACCTTTATCCTAAGTGTTTCATACAACACTTACAGTAAAGCAATCATGTGTTTTAAAGAATAAACTTAACTAGTCTATGTGTATATATTAACACAAACAACTATAATGTGTGTTCAATGCGCACAATGTCTTTAGTACAATTACAAATTTGAAAATACAAACAGGATCATTGCAATTTAGATGTTTAACTATTAAACTCACTGCTATGAGGCTGCTAGTCCACTAGCCAGTGAGGTTAACAGCTGAAGGCCTTGCATGAACACTGCGGTTAACTCACCAAGAGTTTTACCTGCAAATGAGCGCTGATCTTTACCCTTAGAAAGTAATTTCCTAGTTTTCTGAAAATAAGGTGGAGGTCGACCTTCACCCAGTGACCAGCATCTCTCCTCTGAGTGGCCTATTTTCCTACAAGAACTGCAAAACCTGTTCTCTTTGCCATTGGGTTGAATGCTATGTTCTCCTGGAGTTTGAGGATTTTCATGACTCTCTAATGCTTGTACACCATGCGTACTGGTACATGACTCTGCGCTATTACGGTACTGCATCACCTTAAGAACTGAAATAGGCACACTTTCTTGAGTTGCACATGCATTTTCTGAACTAAACGTTTCAGATTCATTAGAGCAAGTCAGCTCATCTAAGACGTGAACATGCTTTTTAGTCCCATCGCTGTTAAGCGTTTTGGGAGACATTAACTTTTTAGCATTTAGCTTAGCCTTGAGATCTGCAATGGTCTATATTACCATGTTTTGATTTCTTTTGGTGTTTGCCAATTATGTCCCACCATCGAATCATTTCATCATCTGAACTTTTAATTCCAATATACTCTGTCTTGAGTTTGGACAAGGTAGGCTCAACTTTTTCACTCCATAAAGCAAACAATAAGTCACTGTTATCAGAAATGTTCCCTTCCATCCCCGAGGAGATAATCTGAATATTCTCGGATTGTACAGTAATGTGACTATTGAAGCTATTTAAAACCTTCTAATTTCTGTTTCATGTAATTCATAAACAATGAAAACAGACTTACCAATTCCTTGGTCAAAAGGTCAGCTTTAATCCATTCACAAGATCAACTGTGAAAAAATGTCCTCATTCTGATGACCGGTCAAAGTAAATTTCAGAAGATTCACTGCAAGGGATCCCGGGTTTCAGCACCATCTGTAAGGGTGGATCGCCTACATTGGTTCTGACTGCAGGGTTGCCGAATGACTAAAGAAACGTTATCAGCAAGATGATAGAAAACTGTACATTTCTCGTCTTTACCACCCACTGCAGCTTATACCAATGACGGAAATAAGCGCAGTTACAATAGCAAAATATGTGGGAGAGCTTTGCTATAATGTGACTATATTGTATTGCAATAGGTAACACTTCAAAGTCAATACCAAATCAAAACTAGTTAGGGTTAGGGTTAGGGTTAGGGCCAAAACTAGTAAAACTAGCACATCATTTGTAATTTAAAGAATTTAATGACAAAATCTAGTTATGGTTACACTTAAAATAGTTACAAAATAAATGTATGAGATGATGAAAACTTATACCATTAATCGTACCCAGCATGAATGTTACCTGAGGGATAGAAAGAGAGAGGGGAGAGAGAGACAAAGAAGAGAAGAGAGCAAAGAAGAGAAGAGCCAAAGAGAAGGCCCCCAAGAAGAGAGAGCCAGAGAATAAAAAGACACAGAGCAACAGTTACAATCTTCTTTTATCTATTCCTTGACCATGTGACTGAAACCCTAATGTGAGACATTCAAACTGACCAATCAGACCAAACTTCCCCCACTGTACTAAGATGTGACACACATTTGGCCTACAGGCCTTCAGCATTTCTTTGTCTTTAGGAATTCCAAATGGCCCTTCTGGTGGGGGTTGAAAACAGTAAAGCAAATGTCTTTGTTGATTTTCAAAAATCAAATATCTTTGATTATTTTCAATTCCTTCAACATCATGGTGCCAGGACAACTGTCTTTCTCTGAATGTTGGCAAGACCAAAGAACTGATTGTGGACTTCAGGAAGAGACAGCAACGGACATACTCCCCCCTCATGATCAGCAGGTCACCAGTAGAGAGAGTGAGCAGCTTCAAGTACCTGGGTGTAAACATCTCCGAGGACCTGACCTGGACTGCACACATTCAGACACAGGTGAAAAAAGCCAGGCAAAGACTGTACCACCTGCGCCAGCTGAGGAAATTCAGGGTTTCACCAGCTATCCTGAAAACGTTCTATTTAGGGGCGATAGAAAGTGTATTAACTCAGTGCATCACAGCGTGGTATGGGAACAGCACCAGTCATGACTGCAAAGCCCTGCAAAGAGTCGTGCGCTTATCCGAGTGCATCTCAGGGTCAGCTCTCCCGTCTCTGCAGGACGTCTACACCAAACGCTGCAAAGGTAGAGCTACTAAGATCATCAAGGACTCTAATCACCCTGCAAACCCTCATTTCACGCTGCTGCCATCTGGTAAGCGCTTCCGAAGCCTGATGGCCAAAACTGAGAGACTCAGGAGGAGCTTCTTCCCCAGGCCATCAGACTCCTGAACTCAGTCACTTAACATCACGTGACCATCGATATACTGACATTGCACTGCACTTTCTGTTCTCGTTGTTACTGTGTAACAACCTGCTATAAACCTGTTTGCACATTATACTTTGTACATTTCTGTTAACCACATATTTATAAGTCTACAGTTTACTCACTGCACAGTTTATTTCACTTATTTTATTCCACTTCTTTATCTATTTTTATTTTTTTCTACTTAATTTATTTATAATTCTCTCTCTCTCTCTCTCTCTCTCTCTATATATATATATATATATATAGTACTTTTTATTCTATTTCTATTATATATATATATGTATATATATCAAGAGTCAAGTCAAGAGTTTTATTTGTCACATACACAGTTATATACAGAATATACAACCGGCAGTGAAATGTAAACAGGTCCGCTCCATGGACAGTGCAAATTCACAGTTAAAAACACAAGGAGGAAATTATAATAGAAATAATAGAAAATTTGGTGGAATATATATATATATATATATATATATATATATATATATATATATATATATATATATATATATATATATATTCCACCAAATTTATCAATATCTTTGTAAAATGGCACAGATTTTTAAATATCTGAATGTACACTCTTAATATCAGTCAATCAAGCATTAGACTATGTTATGATATTATGATAATCAAGCACTATTTAATGATAGAACTTTAGTAATTAGAACTAAAACTGTTGGTAACTGTATGAATGCATATTTGTAATTTAACTGAACTTTGGACTGGTGGTGGTGCTTAAGATATTGTTGGTCATTTCAGTATTTCTGTAAAAAAATTAGATAATAGTAATTATATTATATTATATTATTAAAAGATAATACTACTACTACTAATTCTACTACTAATAACAATATACAATGCACTAAAGATTCATTCTCTATATCTTCAACAGGTATAATTTGGCACATTTGAAATTGTTACCTGTACAGTTGGAGAGACTAAAGGTTAAACAATAACAAAAGCTCCACTTACTGCTATGCTGCTCTCTGCCAAATGATTCACAAGTTATGTCCTACATCCAGCAACACGTCGTCTACTTTTACTCTGGTTTGAGTGATACACCTAATGCCATGACGAAGCAATCAAAATGACGTTCGTTCACCCAGGTGTACACTCCCTGTACTCACCAATAAAACTAAACTTTTCTTCCGAATTAAATATTATATTTGGATATCAATAGTACTCAAAAGGAAAGTCCATTTAAATTCCCCTCACTGTGACTGAACTCTCCCAATTCAAACCGGAAGGAAAGTAAGAGAGAGAATGTTTATTTACAGTCCCTGACAAAAGTCTTGTCGCTTATCTATTTTGTAGAAACACCTGCTATTAACCTGACTTTTAATTAATCAATTGGTGTTAGAATTAGCTCATATGAAAAGCTAAAACCCTCCCAAATGATGTTTAATGCACTGAAATAAATTAGTTTCACTAAAAAAAATATAATTTAATCAAGACAGAAAGGTTAAATTTTGGCAAGACAAAAGTTTTGTCGCCTATACAGAAATTGAACAAATTTACTGCAAATACAAAAATATGCCAAATTTAATATCTTGTATGACTTCCATGAGCTTGAAGGACTGCATCCATGCGGTTTGGCAAGGATTCATACAATTTATTGATGAAGTCATAAGGAATAGCAAAGAAAGCAGTCTTGCATGCCTCCCAGAGTTCATCAATATTCTTTGGTTTCGTCTTCCATGCTTCCTCTTTCATCCTACCCCACATATGCTCAATGATGTTCATGTCTGGTGACTGGGCTGGCCAATCCTGGAGCATCTTGATCTTCTTCGCCTTGAGGAACTTTGATGTGGAGATGGAAGTATGCGATGGAGCACCATCCTGCTGCATAATTTGGCCTCTTTTATGTTTGGGAATATAAGAGGTAGCTAAGATTTCTTGGTATTTTAGACTATTGATGTTGCCTTCCACCCTGCAGGTCTCTTGCACACCCCCATACTGGATGTAACCCCAGACCAGGAGTTTTCCGCCACCAAATGTCACTGTTTTCTGGGTGAATCTCGGATCCATGCAGGCTCCAGTATGTCTCCTGCAGTATTTGCGGCGACTGTGGTGTAATTCAACAGAAGATTCATCTGAAAAATCCACCTTCTGCCACTTTTCCAGCGTCCATCCTTTTAGCAGTCTGTGGGCCTTGGCAAATGCCACACGGTTTTTCAATTGTCTTTTGTTTAGTGCTGGCTTCTGATTTGACCATGGAGGCCCTTTTGATTTTCCAGCAAACAAACGGTCCTCTCGAGCAGTTGTCTTGCGGGGTCTGCCTGACCTGGGCTTGTCAAAAACATCACCAGTCTCTTCAAATCTTTTTTTTATCCTCTGTACTTGACGCTGAGACACATTGAAGGTGTCTGCCACATCAGCAGTGGATCTGGTCTTCAGCCTCTTGATAATCAAAACTTTAGTCTCAGGGTGAGTCTTAGGCATGTTTGCAGAGGTCTAGTTGCAGTTGATGTGAAGGTCTAGTGTACTGGGGTTCTTTTTATACACACCTGAGACCTAATTGATCCATTATTAGTCACAGGTGAAGCTCATATGACAAGGCGACAACACTTATGTCTTTGCAAAAATTTACTCAATGGGCTTTACCAAGCTGTGAATATTAGAATACTTTTTGACAGTTTTGTTTTGCACTGAAACATTATTACAAAAGCTGTTGGGGTTAAAATGAGCCATTTCTTGTAAAAAGACCTTGATTAGAAATATATTTCAGCAGCACTTCAGGTCAATTTGTACACAAGCAACAAGACTTTCGTTAGGGATTGTATGTCCTTAATACCTCAGTATGTTCAGTTGACAATGTGAACTCTCCAGAGCAACTTCATTCCTGAATCCCAAATGTCATTGTTACTCAGGTCCAGCTCTCTCAAGCAGGAATTTGAAGATTGTAGGGCTGAAGACAAACTTTCACAGCACTGACCAGTGAGATTACAGAAGACCAATCTAATAATAATAATAATAATAATAATAATAATAATTTACTCTCGTCACTGTGGGTCATGACCGAAAGGACAAGATCCTGGATACAGGCGGCCGAAATGAGCTTTCTCCGCAGGGTTGCTGAGTGCTCTCTTAGAGATAGGGTGAGAAGGTCAGTTACTCGGGAGGAGCTCAGAGTAGAGCCGTTGCTCCTCCACATCGAGAGGAGCCAGTTGAGGTGGCTCGGGCATCTATTTCGGAAGCCTCCTGGACGCCTTCCCGGCGAGGTGTTCCGGGCATGTCCCACCAGGAGGAGGCCCCAGGGAAGACCTAGGACACGCTGGAGGGATTATGTCTCCCGGCTGGCCTGGGAACGCCTTGGGGTTCCCCTGGAAGAGCTGGAGGAAGTGGCTAGGGAGAGGGAAGTCTGGGCGTCTCTGCCTAGACTGTTGCCCCCGCGACCCGGCCCCGGATAAGCAGAAGATAATGGATGGATGGATGGATACTCTCGTCACAACACCCATTAAATGACTTGGACACATTCTGTCAATTTACGACATTTGTCTTAATACTGTTTTAATATTACTGTTAAAATTAAAATTAGTTGAAATTAGTGTTAAAATAAATAAATTACTGTTAAAAGTTTTTAAAGTTTCCTGTGGTGAGATCTTGACAGATTTAATTGATTTTATTTTCTGTCAAATTCGTCTAAGGCTGTGTAGCTGTAAGGTCTGTTTCACGCACGAGTAATGTTTTTTTATGCCCACGTTTGGTGATTATTGAACAGCGTAAGCATTATTTGTAGTCTATAAAAAGTTTGTAGCTAGTTCATTTGTCAGACTTAAAACAATCAAAGGAGATTAAAGGAGACAATTGTTTGTAACATTTCAGAGGTTTGAGTTGTAAATTATTTATTTAGATGCACATGGTCCTCTTCCTCATGCAAATAAGATTTCATAATGGTTCAATTAGGGGTGTAAGCGTCCCCCAATAGATATTATTCAATTAATTTAAATTTGGTTTGTTAGAGTAACAGTTTAGGACCCAAGACCAGTTATGAAAAATGAAGACCAAGAGACAGGACTGCAATTAATTAAAGAAAAATTTACTGAAGAATAGTTTGCAGTTTCATCAACAGAAGCCAGCTTCAAGTCTCACAAGGAGTTTGTAGGTTGCGCTCCCTCTACCAGTCTATCGTACATACAATTTCTCAACAGTTATACTGTTTTCAAGGTTTAGCCACGTCATTGGATGATTCTGATTGGCTCAGAGAAAATTAACAGTCATGGTAAATTTCCACGCATTGTCAGTAAATCAGATGCACGTGTCCATAAATCACTCGTTGACACTTTCACTCTGGAATTAGGCACGTAGTGACCTTCCAGATCTGGAGCAGGTGCCAGCTTGTCCAGAACAACAAGTCCACCCATCTCTTAGGATGCCCATAATCCACTTCCAATACTAATCTGTAATGCATTGCGCTCTGGCCCAAACCAGAAAGTTTCCCAAAACATACTGATAACATGTGCTTTCTTTCAGTGAGAGGTACAGACAGTAGTACAGGATATATTCATCTAGATTCTTTATTGTTTCAGTAAAAGGACATTTAAAATGAATTAAAAAAAATAAAATGGCTAAGTGAGCAAGCACTGTTACTGTACTCCTGACATGTTAGGGGTGTGTGATACCTCCAAAATCCAAACACATAACAAGTTCTGCTATCAAGTGTTTAGCGACACATCACACATCCCTAGGCCAGAACCTCAGTCACTCCTCAGAGACCCAATACAAACATTAGAAAACATATATGAAGAAACAAACAATCAGTGGTTCTATTGATTAATATCACAACTGGAAATAATCATTAAAAATCATTATAATAATATAGGAGGATAAATATTAAGGCTTTGATTATAAATTTAACTAGGATATATACCTATATCCTAGTTAAAGGTTATTAACTAGGATATATACCTATATCCTAGTTATTGGCCACAGGCATTCTTATGTACATGACAAAAGAAAATTAACAGCCAAATATAGAGGCAAAGACTGCAAATAAAAGAAAGTAGTCATGAAGGTGGACAGTCAGATTTGGCCCATATTCAGCTGAAGTGAACATACACTATACTGCCCAAAGTATTGGGACACCCCTCCAAATAATTGAATTCAGATGTTCCAATCACTTCCATGGCCACAGGTGTATAAAACCAAGCACCTAGGCATGCAGACTACTTCTACAAACATTTGTGAAAGAATGGTTAGCTCTCAGGAGCTCTGTGAATTCAAGTGTGGTACCGTGATAGGTTGCCACCTGTGCAATAAGTCCATTCGTGAAATTTCCTCACTACTAAATATTCCATGTTCAACTGTTTGTGGTATTTTAGCAAAGTGGAAGCAATTGGGAACAACAGCAACTTAGCCACGAAGTGGTAGGCCACGTAAAAATTACAGAATGTGGTCAGCGCATGCTGAGGCGCACAGTGCGCAGAAGTCGCCAACTTTCTGCAGTCAATAGCTACAGACCTCCAAACTTCATGTGGCCTTCAGATTATCTTAAGAACAGTGCATAGAGAACTTAATGGAATGGGTTTCCATGGCCAAGCAGCTGCAGCAGCTTACATTGCCAGATGCAGTGGTGTAAAGCATGCTGCCACTCGACTCTAGAACAGTGGAGACGTGTCATCTGCAGTGACGAATCACGTTTCTCTGTCTGGTAATCTGAAGGATGAGTCTAGGTTTGGCGGTTGCCAGGAGACCAGTACTTGCTTGACTGCATTGTGCCATGTGTAAAGTTTGGTGGAGGGGGGATTATGGTGTGGGGTTGTTTTTCAGGGTTTGGGCTTGGCCCCTTAGTTCCAGTGAAAGTAACTCCTAATTCTTCAGCATACCAAGACATTTTGGACAATTTCATGCTCAGGGATGGCACCTTCCTGTTGCAACATGACTGCGTACCTGTGCATAAAGACATGGATGAGCGAGTTTGGTGTGGAGGAACTTGACTGGCCTGCAGATTCCTGACCTCAACCCGATAGAACACCTTTGGGATGAATTAGAGCGGAGACTGCAAGCCAGGCCTTGGCAGGAGTGCCTGGACCTCACAAATGCACTTCTAGAAGAATGCTCAAAAATTCCCATAAACACACTCCTAAACATTGTGGAAATGTTCTCAGAAGAGTTGAAGCTGTTATAGCTGCAAAGGGTGGGCCAACTCCATATTAAACCCTACGGACCCCTGTCATCATCTGACAGATTGTTCCACAGCATGACAATCTCATCCACCTTTATCTGATTGACAAACACCTGATGGTGCAAGACAACCAGACTGTCGGCCAGCCTAATGATGTGGTCATAACCAGCTTGGCCATCTGGTCCCACACACTCCATCTGTACATGAAAAGAAATTAAACACACCATAAAATCTCAGTGTACACAGTTTGCTTACAGGTATTAATTTACAAGCCTCTGAGTGGACATTGTTGGGTTCGTCTGGGATGAGGACAGACCAGGAGGTTGTAGGGCCGGAGTCTGTTCCTGAAGGGGCTGTAGGTTATTGCCCTTCAGCTCCATAAATTCAATGGGCTCATCATGGTATATCCTAAAACCCCTCACCACCCTCCAGATCCACCAGATCCTGGAATGTCAGGATCTACACCTAAGTTTCCCTTAAAATCTCTGCTGGTTTGGGAATACATGTATTCCTTCATCAGATAATAAAATAATGCAAAAAACTCTTGAAAAAGTCTTAAAACTCTGCTTTAAAGCACTTCTAAAAAAGACCATCAGCTCAAGTCAATTGTTGGTTCAGTTCAGTTCAATAACTGTGTTAAGTTTATGCAAGAATTATAATATAAACCCTACAAAAACAAAACAAAGTTAAGTTTATCCTGGAGGTGCTGATTCTGAGAGCATCTCAGAGTCTCTTCTCGGAATGTACTTCTGCAGACTTTCCATCTATATATTTGGTCTGGCATTCTGCTTTTTCACCCACTTGATGAAGCTGAAATGGAGGAACAAAGAATTAGCTCAAGCCCCAACACTGCACATTCTCTACTGTCTGCATCCTCTGTTAGAGATGTGAACCCATACCCTTTTCTGTCGCGGTCCGTCGCCTCAAAAATGTCCTTGAAGGACACGGTGGCAAATAATCCATCTTCTGTAATCAATCTTCTACAAGACACAAAATAAACCAAAGACTCTCTCCACTAAACGTTTCAGAGAACCGGGGTTTACGAACAGTAACCCATGATAATTTTTCACTCTTTGTTATATTGCAGGCATTCGCTAAAATCATTTAAGTTCATTTTTTCTCATTAATGTACACACAGCACCCCATATTGACAGAAAAACACAGAATTGTTGACATTTTTGCAGATTTATTAAAAAAGAAAAACTGAAATATCACATGATCCTAAGTATTCAGACCCTTTGGTGTGACACTCATATATTTAACTCAGGTGCTGTCCATTTCTTCTGATCATCCTTGAGATGGTTCTCCATCTTCACTTGATTAGGAAAGCCAGACACCTGTCTATATAAGACCTTACAGCTCACAGTGCATGTCAGAGCAAATGAGAAACTGCCTGAAGAGCTCAGAGACAGAATTGTGGCAAGGCACAGATCTGGCCACAGTAAACAAAAACAAAAAAAATTCTGCTGCACTTAAGGTTCCTAAGAGCACAGTGGCCTCCATAATCCTTAAATGGAAGACGTTTGGGATGAACGATTCCTAGAGCTGGCCATCCAGCCAAATTGAGCTACTGGGAGGGAAGAGCCTTGGTGAGAGAGGTAAAGAAGAACCCAAAGATCACTGTGGCTGAGCTCCAGAGATGCAGTCGGGAGATGGGAGAAAGTTGTAGAAAGTCAATCATCACTGCAGCCCTCCACCAGTCGGGGCTTTATGGCAGAGTGGCCTGACAGAAGCCTCTCCTCAGTGCAAGACACATGAAAGCCTGCATGGAGTTTGCTAAAAAAACACCTGAAGGACTCCAAGATGGTGAGAAATAAGATTCTCTGGTCTGATGAGACCAAGATAGAACTTTTTGGCCTTAATTCTAAGCGGTATGTGTGGAGAAAATCAGGCACTGCTCATCACCTGTCCAATACAATCCCAACAGTGAAGCATGCTGGTGGCAGCATCATGCTGCGGGGGTGTTTTCAGCTGCAGGGACAGGGCGACTGCTTGCAACTGAGGGAAAGATGAATGCGAGGGAAAGATGAACTTGTTTGGAGCTGCCACCAATGACACCTCACTACCATGATAAAAAAAGTAACAGTATGGTTTCAATGATATCTACAATGGCTTTATGGTAATTAGTATATAAACACATTTAGTATAAATACAAATGATAAAAAGTGCTAACTTATAACTAAAATGTCTGTAATTTGGCCCATCTCCTTTAATAAATTTAATAAGGCTACATTAATATAACACAATTTTATATGAATTTATGCCAAAATACCACAGTTACAGTTAGTGTTACTACAGTAAATCATGATAAATGTTGGTGATTTGTTGGTTGAATCACTCCTGAAATGTGTTGGCGAGAAACAGGAAAAGCAGTTGCTTTCAACTCAAGCATGTAAGGCTGTTAAAACTAGCAAGTGCCGGACTGTCTGAGAAAATAAAGGAAATTAGCATCTGAAATCACTCTTGTGCATTTAGCGTCCCCATCCGAAACAGCATCACGCTGAGAGAATCATCTAAGAATGACTTTAATTTACATGCCTTTCTTTTCACTGCCTCTTCCCAATCTCTCCTCCAGAATTCACCAAAATCGATATGGTTTAATATAAACAAGTACGATACAGTATTATACATGTTTGATATTATTTGAAATGTCTCAGTGCTACTGGTACAAAGGTCTCATCCCCACAAAAAATAAACCAAAAGGTAATAAAGGTTTTAAGAGTTTAGAGATATTTTGCTTAATGTGTGATGGGTGTGGTGCGTCTCCGGCCAAATCTACCTCCTGCCGTCAATACAGGCATATGGGACAGTGATTAATGTAAATTCCCATTGTTAACACATGTTTCTATTTGAAAGAGGTTTCTGTCTTGGTCTGGTATTTGGTATTTGAGGAGATGTTTCAGAAAGGGTCAGGGCTTGAACCTTTATATCGGTCAGGCCATAACACTGAGTGTCTACTAGATGCTCAGCGTTATGTAATTTTCAGAAGTCAGGTATTCATATTTTATTCTTTACTTCAGAGCATTTGATGTTATGTATGGACTATCTTTGAATTGATTATATAATTGACATGATACATTTACCTGACTAATAATAAATTACACTAATTAATTCTGATTTACTCTGGAATTATTAACTCTCTAGTAGATTATGAACGGGTATAATTTCAACAAAGGATTAAACAGAATAATCAAATGTGTAGTTAAACTGTTAAATATAAATGACCAGATAACCAATTGGTATTCTAACCTAAATTCGAGGTCATGATAAAATGGAGTTAGATAAAACTAAATTGGAATTAAATCCCTTTGCCCAGCTGAAAAGATCGAACGCGCCTTCACCCACCAATTGTAGGCCTTCATTGGAACGATTGGGCAGGCTTACAAGCACAAATTGGCTAATTGTACTGGAGTACTCAGTAAACAACTGAACATGCAGAGCATGCTGTTCCCTAACCAGTCTCCTATTTTTGTGGTCTAAACTGACTGCAACTACTCCACACAAGCATTGTGCATATGATAGGTTGCCTGCAGAGAATGCTGCCCCTCTGGAATGGACTTCTTTCTCTGATGACATCAGTTTTACGGCTTGGGTAGAACATCCTCTCCAGTATGCTGTTAGCTGAATGGAATGGCTACTTTTCTAGAGGACGCAAGGATGACTTGAGCAGGACGTTTCTCAGTTATATGCTACTCAGTTTGAGGTACATTATGAGATGTTGCAGCTGTAATTCCTCACTATCAGCATAAACATGCATGTCCATCAACAAACCCATGTGTATATTAATAATTTATTGCGATGCACATGCGGGAACTGTATCAATAACAGTGCATATGTTAGCCGAGCACTAACGTGAATGACTGATGTAACATTAAAGTTTGCAAAACAAATATTGCTCCATCCTTTATCTTTACTCAAAGTAGTAAGAACGACAATCTGCATTAATAGACACAATTTTAGGTAACAGTGGGCAGGCACATAGCTGATTTGCACAACTATTTCAGTAAGACAGTAATAACAGTTAAAACACCAAGGTCATGTGGTAATTTATTTGCCATCTGCATCGTTGCGCTTCGCTGATTTTGGATCTAGGCTACACTTTTATTGCTGAAATGCTGGAAAGTATTTACAAGAATAATCTTTCATCACCGCTCAAAAGAGAAAGAAGAGAAAAACACGTACACATTTGAAATGAGAATGTTATATAGGTTAAATTACATTGTATTATTTCTGCTCATTTCAACATTTTTGACACAAATGACATCTTCCTATTTTTAAACAGGAGATTTAAATAATTAATAATGTCCTATTATTAAATTAAATATGATTTTATTCTTATTATTCCAAGCATATGACATTTTTACAGCAGACAATCGTTTGACTGACCACGTGAGTAGTGTTCCAGGTGCGCAGGATCACAAAACTCGCTCCTCCACTGTGAATAAATCGCCATCCGAATACACAAGTTTTATCACTGAGGTGGCATGCAATTTTTTTTTTACGGACATCCACATGAGAAACAACTAGCATCTGAATAGGGCTTTTATCTGTGTTAGTGAGCACTTCTACTTTGCTACCTCACAGGTGTGGCATATCAAGATGCTGATTAGACGGCATGACTATTACACAGGTGTGCCTTAGGCTGGCCACAATAAAAGGCCACTCTAAAATGTGCAATTTTATCACACAGCACAATGCCACAGATGTTGCAAGTTTTGAGGGAGCATGCAATTAAGTAAAATCAGTAAAATGATGTGTTTGTGGGCAGGACAAGTTGTTCACAGGAGGAAAACGTACAACATAGGCGGGCATTATGGGAATGTCTTATCTAGTGAAGGATTCAAAATACAGACGACTCGTTTAAGCAGTTCTGACTCGATTCTTTCTTTTGGGAGACGATAACTATTTATCGTGCACTTTCGACTTTACAACTTGGAAGTTTACATTCACAAACAGCTATACTACACACTGTATGAAAGGGAATATTTGAAAAAACATAATGGGACATTTTAACGCCATAAGATTGGCAGAAAATCCCTGAATTGAGTTCACATCACAACCCAAAAAGACTTGAGGCAGCAATCGTAAATGGCACAGCATCTCACAGTAAATGTATTTTGGTGTGTTTTATCATTCTGAATGGATCCATATAGTAGCTATATGCAGTCAAGTCAATACAGCAGGTTTAGTTGTCTTTTGGCATCGTCATGTGGTCCTGTTTGGTATTGCACCTTGAACTTATTAGTATAAAAGAGCTCTAAACACATTTTTTTTAAACAGTTTTTAGTGTTGCACTGTGCACATTCATTGTGAATTAGTTTTTAATTTTTTACATTTGAAAATTTCATTCTTGATGTTAGCTTATAACAAAGCTACATTTACCTCAAATCATAGTTTCATACAGGATTTCAGGATTTTTACCTGCATTCATTCATAAAAATCAAATAACAGTTCATGGTATTATTAAGTTTATGTCCTTTTATATTTATATTAGGTATGCACACATACACAAAATACCAAATCCAACCCACATTCAGATTCAAAAAAGTTATGTTTTTCCAAAACTTTAATGGAAATTCAATTGTAACTATAATTCAATTTAACTACAATTCATCATTTACATGCGTTCTGAAGAAAGAAAAATCTATAAAAACAGATATTCAGCTGTGGAGTGAAAGTAGACTTGATTTCACACAGATACGTATTTTCTGGTGCCATTTTAAACTTTTGAGCCATTTAAATCTCTTTCCACACAAAGAACACAAATAGGGTCTGACATCTGCATGACTTTTAAGGTGAATTTGTAAGTGTGATGGCAAAACAAAATTTTTGTTACACTTATCGCAATTAAATAGCCTTCTTCCAGAGTGAATGCTTGGGTGATTTTTAAAAATGCTCCTTTTTCTAAACCTCTTGCCACACTGCAGTTTCTTTCCAGAATGAGTTTGCAAATGATGTTTCAGGTCTCTTTGATGTGCGAAATTCTTTTTACACTGAAGACACGTGAATTGCCTCTCTCTAGTGTGTAGTTTCACGTGAGTGTCAAGATTTCCTTTAAATCTGAAAGACTTTCCACAGTGATGGCACACGTATGGCTTCTCTCCAGTGTGAACTCTCATGTGAGTCTTAAGGTTTCCTTTAAGTGAGAAACTCTTTCCACAGTGATCGCACATGAAAGGCTTCTCTCCGATGTGAGTTTGTACATGTTTCTTAAGGTGATTTCTATCTGGGAAACTCATTCCACACCGATTACATTTAAAAGAGTTCTCTCTTGAGTGAATCCTCATGTGCTTATTAAGGGTCACTTTATGTCTGAAACTCTTTCCACACTGACAACATGCGAACGGCTTTTCTCCAGTGTGAATTCTCATGTGATACTTAAGATTTCCTTTTTGCGAGAAGCTCTTCCCACACACTTTGCAGGTAAAAGGATTCTCTCCAGTGTGACTTCTCAAGTGGATATCAAGGGATTCTCTATATGTAAAATTCATTCCGCACTGGGTGCAGGTGTAAGGCTTCTCTCCAGTGTGAATTCTCATGTGAGACTTGAGGCTTACTTTATGACTGAAATTCTTTCCACAGTGATGGCATGTGAACGGCTTCTCTCCAGTGTGAATTCTCAGGTGATACTTGAGATTTCCTTTTTGTGAGAAGCTCTTCCCACACAGTTTGCAGACGTAAGGGCTCTCTCCAGTGTGACTTTTCATGTGGGCATTAAGAGTTGGTTTGTATGTGAAATTCATTCCACAGTGATCACATTTGAATGGCTTCTCTCCAGTGTGAACTCTCATATGATTCTTGAGACTTGCTTTATGACAGAAACCCTTTCCACAGCGATGGCATGTGAAAGGCTTCACTTCAGTGTGCATTCTCATGTGATTCTTAAGGTATTTATTGAATCGGAAACTCTTTTCACACTTCTTACATTTGAAAGGCTTTTCTTCATGCTTGTTAGTCTTTCCAGTCTGTGAAAAATTAAAAGATTTTTCTGCAGTTATGAATTCGTGATCTTTCTCTTCCATTTCAGTCAGTTCTTCACTCTCCTCTTTCAGCGCCATTAGGTCTACAGCAGAAAAAGACAAGGACAAGTTAACCCCAGTTTAACGGCAGAAAGCAACAGAAGTCAAGACATTTCAGTGTTTTCCATTCAGTAACAAAATTGTGGCGGCCCACCAGAGTCTAAATGAACTGAAAATGTATTTAAACTTCTCATATAAAGGCTTTTAAAGAGATAGTTTACCCAAAAATGAAAATTCTGTCATAATTTACTCACTCTCAAGTTGTTCCAAACACGTATGAATTTTTTTCTTCTCTTGAACACAAAGGAAGATATTTGAAGAATATTTGGAAGAACAAACATTCTTCCAAATATATTTCTTTGTGTTCAGCAGAACAAAGACATTTTTACAGGTCTGTAACAATTTGAGCGTTCTGATCGGCAATATGGTTTTATCCTCGAAACAAACCAAACCGCAAAATGCTGACATTTCATAATTCCCACTTCAGAAGTCGTGATTACGGGCTTGTTGCATTCAAGTGCTTTGTTGTCAGAATGAACAGGAATCAAAAATTGAGGACACCAGGTTTATTCTTGCCTATTTATTAGGAAATCTGATTAAAACCAAAAGAATATGTAGTGTCACATGCACTGACAACCATATTAACATTTACAATGCCGCTTCTGTAATTTCGGTCAAATGCAGGCTATTTTTGCTGTGTATAAACCATACAATACACTTCAAATGATTACTTGTCATTAATGTAGTGCATATTTACATATACAATACGATCTAGCTGTTTTTGGGGAAAAAGACGAATAAATCAAACCCATCACAGCAGTAGTTCTATGTTTAAAGTTTATGGCACGCCCATCTCGGGAATTTGGGTATTCAAATTATTTCTGAACTTCCCAGTGGTAAACACGTCATCAGAGGGCGCACATCATTCATGTGCAATTTTTACCTAGGAAACTCATATTTACGATAATTCTGATAGCAGGTGAAGGCAGCATTATACTTTGAGTATCGAAATCCACAAGTGGAAGTCTGCATAATTTCATTTTGGATTCTCCGTCTAACCATCTCAAACAGGCAAACATGCCTCTGTAATAGTGTTGTCACAAAACTGGAATTTAAAACTTCGATACAATACCTGGAAAAGTATCAATATTCGATACCATTTTTGATAACATGGGGGAAAAATGCTGCATATACTGTTAAATAGATATTTTTATATTTTTGGTCCATCTATTGAAAGTCTTGGCAATCAAAAAATTATTCTGAAAACATCACTTTATATGATTAAGCTTTTTTCATAGATAAACGTTGATCAATTACCAGTACAATGATCTCACAAATATTTGCTAACTCAATGTATTTTTTACAGTGGGGTAATTTTGTTGCAATAGCTTACACACAGCACAAGGAAGCTTGATTTCAAATGGTAAACTGAATTTATAAAGACAAGCAAACAGCAATAAAATAAGAACAAATAAACAAATCACTAATAATAGCACATATAAATACAATACAATGAAGCCAAAATTGAAATGACTAATTTTTCAGGTAAGTCTAACAGTAGAAAAAAGTAAAATAATCAAATTTAAAATAACACTGGATAATCTTCATTGTAAAAAATTAAATACAGATTAATCCATTAAATTTACACAAGTTAATCAGTCAAGAGCAGTAAGTGAGCGTTTGTCTTTTTGTAGTTTGAATAACTAACAAAATAGTGAGTGGCGGGTTTATTCCAAAATACTGTTCCAGTTACACATTCTTCCTTAACTGTTTATGACTGTGTTTACGTTAATACTCAAGCTGGGCATTGTGACATTATTTTTGAGTGGATTTGACCATTAATAAGCTGGGAAAAGGAGCTCACTTTTGCACTTGTATGTCAGAGGCGGTTTTATTTCTGTATGTGTGCGCGCTTTAGAGCGGGAATGAGTAGAATTATGTGCAATCCCACGTGAAATTCAGACCCGTCACACCAACATTATTTGAATGAGAAGAAGCGGGTGCGTGTCAACTCGCTGTCCCTTGCAGTGGCAATATGCTGTGATGCAACAAAGAAAACATGCACGTACAGACAATGCAATACCTGTAAAAACTGTCTATGAAATTGCTCCAGAATATGATGCCCAAGGCCAGGTTTCATATGTGCAATGGAAAATCAAAACTATCATGAGGCAAAATTATTTTTATAGAAATATAATTATAGAATAGTACACTTACATTCTCATTCACTCACACGAGTTAATAAACTGACATAGCAAACATTAAACCCATGCGACTAAACATCTGTTCCCCCTGATGGGGACATTCTAAAACACTTAACGTGGCTTAATGTACTAAGAACGTGATATTAAAAGTAATATGTAAAGATATTACAATTCGAAGTTCGAAAGAGTTCAAAGATGTAGGTTTGTAAAGGAAATCAAAATGGCGAACAGGAAGCTAGGCCAAATATGGTAAAATTGGGATCTATGTTCTTGGCATGACCCACGGAATATATTAAAACCAGTTTTATGACAATAGTCAAACTTAAAAGTTATTAGCATTTTTGGAAAATTAATTATAACTGCCCCGAACCTTTCTAAGTACTTTCAGGGCTTGGTGCCAAAGACACATACCGAGTTTCGTAACGATACGCCAATGCGTTCGTAAAAAAATATAGCACTTTTTGACAAAATTCAAAATGGCCGACACCTAAAATGGTTGATATGGGAAAACTGGGTATTGTATAGCTCGGCGTGATGCCCCGAATCTAAAGAGACCAGTTTTGTGATTTTTGGCTAAAGCATTCTGAAGTTATCGTCAAAAATATCACATTTTTGTATCTCTGGACCACTAGCTGGCACCGCGCTGAAACGCTGCAGGCAGCCTCAGGTCATGGTTGGCATAACACACATCAAGAATATGGAATATAGAATATGCTAAAGTGTTGCAGAGATAAAGCCTGACTTTCATTTTTGTGGGCACTTTGTCGATTTCATTCCTACATTCAAGAACAGTTAGACTAATCATCTTAAATCTAATATAATTTTGTCAGCATAGTCTGAAGATGATCTGGTTCAACTTTCATGAAAATTGGAGCAACGGCCTAGGAGTTCGAAAAAGTAAATTTTTCAGAAAATTCTAAATGAACGTTTTCATGACGGAAAATGCCGTCAGGGTGCAAACGAATTGGCTTGAGCCAAGGAATCAAAGAATTTAGTTTCTAACCCTTATTGTTCAAAAGTAATTAGCATAAATATGAGTGAAAGTTTGGACAGGTGGTGGCGCTAGAGGTATTGAGTTAGAGATTTCAAATTTGCTATCGTGACAGATCAGACTGTCCTCTATGAGTGTGCCAAATTTCACAACTTTCTCGTAAGCAGTTTTATGGGCTGCCGTAGACTCCCAGACAGAATAATAATAATAATAATAGGAACGCTAACGATTTCAATAGGTGCCTCCGCACCTTCGGTGCTTAGCCCCTAATAAAGCATACTATGTGCAGAAAAGCAGATGAGCCTAGAATATGACGAAAGAACGCAAATTTGTGTTTAAGGTGAGTGAGCTTGTTGGAATATTTCCCCCTCTGCGTTTATGGCAATCTACTGTAAGTGTGAGTACAGATTTGGTTTTTTGCAAAATCACCAAACCCGCCTGTGTTTTATTAATAATGTACAACGTATTTTGTATTTTGTCCATTAAGCGTCATAATTTCTTGTTTTTTTTAATAGGAGGAATACGCTTAACGTGTAATTAAAAGTGTTGCATTCATATTCTGGTACATAGCATGCTTTTATTAGTTTGGTCTTTTAATACCACTTTCTTCAGGGTATATACTCATGGAGTTAAATGTATTACCTTTCTTTTTTTTAAAACCAGTTCGGCTTTGCAGCATATTTTGAATTTTTCAGAGAATTGGGCATATCTGAATTTAAAAGAGCGCCCTACCCACATACATTGGAGTAAATGGATAAAAATGGTCTCATTTTACAGAAAACCATCTATATTTTAAAACACCGGTGGAAGACTCTGCATTTTTTGTATCATATTTTTCACAATTTTATGATAAACACAGATAAAAAGTCAGATTTTGATTTATTTTTTATTAAGTTTTCTATTCGAGAGTCTGTAATTTAGGATCTGTTTGGTGTATTTCCCTGCGGAAGGTTTCTTTTGAATCCTCAATGTGGTAGCCTGGATGCCAGCTGAACTTAGCCCCGCCCACATTTGAGGTCGAGAAGTTCAGTCTGGACTTGATCTGTTGTGGAGCAATTATGCTCAAACAGGAGCTGTTCGGACCAATCAAATTGTGAGGACGGGCTTTATACGATGATGGACAGATAACACAACATAAATCATCCATGTCACTGAAGAGCGCATGGGTTGAATTCGTTCTAATCCTAAATGGAGAACTTGTTCGTATATGCATTCACCTTTACTATTTCTCTCAAAAATGATGGTCATGTTAATAAATACTCAATTCAAGATTCAAGAGTTTTATTTGTCACATACACAGTTATATACAGAATATACAACCGGCAGTGAAATGTAAACAGGTCCGCTCCATGGACAGTGCAAATTCACAGTTAAAAACACAAGGAGGAAATTATAATAGAAATATGATAAAAAAGTACTATATATATCTGTAGAATTATAAATAAATCAAGTAGAAGAAAAAGTAAAAAATAAGAATAAAGAAGTGGAATAAAATAAGTGAAGTAAACTGTGCAGTGAGTAATCTGTAGACTTATAGTTGAAGTTGAAGTTTATTTGTCATTACACATGTACAAGTACAGTATAACGAAATGAAGTTTGGAGCAAGCCTCCGGGCCGCAGCCGATTATTCAGGCGCCGCCCTACGCTCTCAGAAATACAAGAATGCAATTTAGCAAGCATTACATAGCAAACACAACAAAACATAAACATAAACATAAACATAAACATGACACAGTACACGTGGTCATGTGGTGGGATTTTTTGTATGGAGTGGGAGAGGAGATAGATAACAGACAGGCAGACGGATGGAACGGGGAGGGAAGGTCGGGTATGTATGGTGCGAGTGAGTCTGAGATTGTGTTGTGTGAGAATGTTAGCCATAACTTCAGATGTTTTCGAGTTCAGTTCTATGGTTTGTCCTTGAAGGGAGATAAGGCAGTGCACAGGGGGAGATAGCAGACCAGCTGTCAGGCTGAAATCCCAACCGAGAGATAGGGACCAAGTGAGGTTCGTTGGGCTAGTTGATTAGGTCAGGCAAATACAATTTATTATTTTTTAATCCATTTGATGATCTTCGGTAATTTGTCCGGATCATAATCAATCAATCAGATCTGGTCCTCAGCATTCGCGTCCGGTCTGTGCAGTTTCCCTAGACATTACGTCCAGCCTCATGGCCAGACCGGTTACAGTCCGTAAAGTTCACCGATCTGACCCCGATAGAGCCCACTCTACCCTGCGTATCCGCAGTCCGGACTGCGTTATTACGGTTCAGTTCCTCAATTCCTATCACTTTCTGATCTAATTCCTTCAGACGGTCACACACAACCCCGAAGCATTCTTTAATTTCCACAGACAGCGGCTGGGTGAATTTGCTTGCAGCTGTCTTACCAATCTTCCAATAGGTCAGGGCAATCCCAAAGCCAAAGAATAGGAACCCCGCCATCAATAATCCAATCATGTATAAATCTTCCGCATCCTCCACGGACAGAGCCTCCAGGCACAGGACTTGCCAGTTGTTCCATGCGCCCTCACGCACCCTGCGGCAAAGGTCCCGTCCGGGCAGGTGGGTTCTCCCGGGGCACCCTTCCTTAGTGAGAAAATCTTGTCGATCGCGCTGATTGACCAGTTAATCAATTCCATTTCAGTATTTTCAGGAGTCCAGCAAAGCAGCAGTCAGAGAAGAGAAGAGACGAAACACTAGACAAAACAAAGCGCAAGAGCCAGCAGGGAGCAGACAGAAAAACACGTCTGCACGGATTGAAGGACAGATGAGGAAGACTTATAAATATGTGGTTAACAAATGTACAAAGAAGTATAATGTGCAAACAGGTTTATAACAGGTTGTTACACAGTAACAACGAGAACAGAAAGTGCAGTGCAATGTCAGTATATCGATGGTCACGTGGTGTTAAGTGACTGAGTTCAGGAGTCTAATGGCCTGGGGGAAGAAGCTCCTCCTGAGTCTCTCAGTTTTGGCCATCAGGCTTCGGAAGTGCTTACCAGATGGCAGCAGCGTGAAATGAGGGTTTGCAGGGTGATTAGAGTCCTTGATGATCTTAGTAGCTCTACCTTTGCAGCTTTTGGTGTAGACGTCCTGCAGAGACGGGAGAGCTGACCCTGAGATACGCTTGGATAAGCGCACGACTCTTTGCAGGGCTTTGCGGTCATGACTGGTGCTGTTCCCATACCACGCTGTGATGCACTGAGTTAATACACTTTCTATCGCCCCTAAATAGAAAGTTTTCAGGATAGCTGGTGAAACCCTGAATTTCCTCAGCTGGCGCAGGTGGTACAGTCTTTGCCTGGCTTTTTTCACCTGTGTCTGAATGTGAGCAGTCCAGGTCAGGTCCTCTGAGATGTTTACTCCCAGGTACTTGAAGCTGCTCACTCTCTCTACTGGTGACCCGCTGATCATGAGGGGGGATTATGTCCGTTGCTGTCTCTTCCTGAAGTCCACAATCAGTTCTTTGGTCTTGCCAACATTCAGAAAGAGACAGTTGTCCTGGCACCATGATGTTAGATGCTCCACCTCGTCCAAGTATGCCGTCTCATTGTTGTTGGAAATGAGGCCCAGGACAACAGTATCATCAGCAAATTTGATGATAGAAGTGGAGCTGTGTGTGGACAAACAGTCATGTGTGTAGAGTATCCTTAAATTATTTTTACAACACCGGCAAAGAACGTTTTCACTTATCTTCCAGTTCCACTTGTGCATGCAGTTGAGTTCTGTTGACAACTATGCGTCGCTCAACATACGTCACTTACTCCATTGCTCTGATTGGTTGTAAGTGCACAGGCATTTTCTTTCCTGGTTCGGTTGAAACACGCCCCCATAAAGCACAGCCCAATGGAGCTGTATCAGACTCATATTCTGACAAGAATTGACGAATGACGAAGTCAGGCTATCAATGTGGCAGTAAACAAAAAATTTAAATCTGAAAGGAGTCACTAGTGTCTCCAAGTGTACTTTTACGGTCTCCATTTTTGATTGCTAAAAGAATTGGGCATACCTGAATTTAAAAGAGCGTCCTACCCACATACATTGGAGTAAATGGATAAAACTGGTCTGTAATTTAGGACCTGTTTGGTGCATTTCCCTGTGGAAGGTTTCTTTTGAATCCTCTATGTGGCAGTAAATAAAAGAGAAATGACAAAAGTTATTGAACTTTATTTGAAGGGAGGCAATGTCTTCTCTGAAGTCTCCATGTTTCTCCACAAACCCAAATTACTCAAAGTGCAAAAACAGGCTTATTACCTGTAAAATACTATTTTTTACCATGATGCACTTGACAAGAGAATAAACACCTTATCACCCAACTTAACCCATGTCATGTAATATATTAGCAAAACGAGTGAGGAATGAGAAAGTAGCAGTTCTTGTATTTTATTATACAATAATAAACTCCAAGAAAATAAAGTCTTAGAGAAAATTGTGTAAAACAGTGCAAAAACAATATACAAATCTAAGATATAAAATAAGAAAATAATAAAAAAAACTACAAGTTGAGCTTGTTTTTTGTTTGTTGCCCCGTTGAAGTGTTGCAACTGTTGACGAAACAGCACACCAAGACATTATCTAGAGTGTCTATCAGGGTGCCATTTGAAGCAGTTTCTAGATGGCACCAAGCACAAGAGTACATTGCACTTTGTATAGTACATAGGAGTCTTTACTTTGAGGCCTGAACATTTGCAAAAACGTACAAACTCTCCTCCCACTTGCAGCATCTGACCCAAAGTACTCCAGACAACATTGCTCACCTGCTGCTGTGGCAGATATGGACGGCTCTGGGGCACGAGATGTGGATGTGGATGGCTCTGGGGCACCTGAGGTGCTGGACTGTGTGGCCAGCTCAGACAAGTCCATAGCATCGCAATGTCAAAAAAAACATTTCATTGTTTTGTTCAGAACATTATAGTACCCAATTAGGGCATCTGACAGGTCCACACCACCCATATATTTATTGTAGTCTTTCACTGCCGCTGGAATCGGGATTCTGTGCCCTTCCCATACACCCTCAGGATTCTTGACACGCCTAAGGATCTCATCACATCATACGCCTGCATTGCTGAACAAATGGTAACCTCTCATGTGTCCATCCACTTTACAAAGAGAAGCTTCCCATCTCTGAGCCATCGTATGGTTCCCCTTTGGGCTCTGTGACTGATGTCATTTGCCTTGGTTTTTGGGAATCCCCGCCGGTCGGTTCAAATTGTGTCACACGCCAGAGTCTTAGTGAGGAAGTCTGTAAAAAGGCATGGGCTTGTATAAAAGTTGTCCATAAAAAGCTGGTAGCCTTTGCCGAGTAGTGACAGATCCAGGAGCTGCATAACAGAATCATAACGGAGCCCTTTTCCAGTGGCCAGGGAAGACTTGCCTTCATAGACCAAGAGTTTATGGCCCCACTTGGTACGCATGTCTTTCATGTACTGCATGATGCCGATTCGTGCCCCATTGAAGCCACCATCCTCTCGTCCACTGCTAGCTGTCTATCTGGATGGACGCATGTTTTGCATGCCGAGACAATGTCGTCGTACAGGTGCTTGATTTTGTAGTCTGTCGTAGGCTTCAGTCCCCTTTCTTCTTGAGTTGTCTCAATTATCCTCAGGATCACAAAGACGCAGGTTCCAAGAAATGGCCTGAAATCTGGACCTGGACATGACCGATTTTGGGAAGGGTAAGTGGTAAATTTAACCAAGGAGCCCCAAGTGCAATGTATGAATACAGTTCCTGTGCATTCAAAGCCAACCAAAGGAAACGTTTTTCAGCCTCCGACCTCATTCGTGCAAAGTTGTTTGTGTTCGTCAAAATGGTGTCCACCACAGAGGAACCTTATCCTCAAAGCCAACCAAAGGAAACGTTTTTCAGCCTCTGACCGCATTTATGAAAAGTTGTTTGTGTTCGTCAAAATGGTGTCCACCACAGAGGAACCTCATCCTCCGACATCGCACTTGCTGACGTTTTTGTCCCCTGACCTTCTGGTTTGCTTGCTGGGAGTGTTAGCTCTGTGTGGCCTCACAGAACCACCAGCAGAGGGTGTAGGAATCTCGGAGGTGTGAGGTGGGCAAACAACCTCCTTGCTGGTGCATGGCAGACTTGCTGGCTGCCATTCTTCATCACTGTCCAGACTGCAAAACAAATTTATAAATCAACATTGTGATTCAGAAATGCATGCTAATATTACATGCACAAAAATAAATCACATATGCACATAACAGATACAAGAATATAATTTGCATATCCACATAAGATACACAAATACATGTGTACAAAAATAAATGAGCACAACTAATTCATGGACTGATTCAAATATGAATGTAACAGAAACATGAATGCAGAATAACAGAAATGCATTTAATGTATACCAAAAAATAATAATTTGCTGTCCATGTGCGTTCAAATAAGCTTGGGAGCACTTGCTAAGCATGTGCTTTTTGACACCCACATGTGCTATAATAATAATAATAATAATAATGTTACATGCATATTTTTCTTTTTGCACACATTTGTTCATCATTTGCACTTATGCATGCATGCGTGTGCACATGCATCAATGCAACTGATGAACAAATGCGTGCAAAACTACAAATATGCATGTAACATTATTATTATTATATCACATGCTTAGCAAAAGCACCCATGCTGATTTGAATTAGCGCGTACAGTTGTGCATTTGTTGTGATCAATTGTCTTGGCATGCACACGTATTTCTTTATGTCGGTTGATGCATGTCCATGAAATACAAAAAAACAAAAACAAAAAAAACAATGCTTTTAAGTTCGAAATGTGTACTTACTCGAATTCAGGATTCCCGTCGTATGCAGCTCGTCTGAGTTGAAACTATCGTTGCTGCAAGTTTCAGTGTCATTCAATCGATCAAGCTCCTCCAAAACCACCTCCACACCAACAAAAACCTTTCTTGAAGTTTCCAACCAGTTGTAAAAAGCACGTAATAACTCGAAAAAACTCTGTCCAAACTATCCAACTACTCATCTGCATTGATTGAAGCCAGCCGCTGGAAAATCATAAAGAAGGCCGCGCCTCCTCAACTTTGAAAGGGAGATCTCTTGCTCTGATTGGTCTAGAAGCATGATCGACGTGTCTATAGAGAGCTGAGATACTCCACTTTTTTTGTCAATACACAATGATGCCGCCAACAATCGCGGCTAACAAAGACAGAGTATTTTTCTGCATCGCATGTTTTGATCTGGACATCGGTGACATATTACAGTGTTCGTTTGGCCATGCATGCTCACAGAAAATAGTCTAATTTTGAAGAAAACCTAAGGAACGAGCTGATATAGCGTTTGAGGCTAGTAGCTCCACGCGGAGGTAGTGATCCGACTCATGTGTTTGCTTGTTCAAAGGAGTCATTTCCATCTTCGTGATTCTTTTGATAAGAAGGGGCGGGTGAATTCAGACCTTAATATCCTTCTATGTAACATAAATGCAAAAGTGATTGGGTTATCAAGAAAGCTTGATTATGGATTTTTGAAAATGACCTTTCATGTAGTGTAACAGTTCTAAGTGAATGAAAACATTCTTTTTTAAATGAATCACAAGCCGTTTTGTTGTGACGTCAAGACCAAACATTAGCATATTGTCCGTCCACTTATTGCACACGCATTGTGCTTCATATTGTGTAGGTCACAGGCTAACCAGCTAACTCACGTTATTACGGTCTTCCTGAAATACTACTGTAAATCAGCTGTGGTCTATTAATGCCGATTGTCTGTCGTTCTTACTACTTTGAGCAAAGATTTGTTTTGCAAACATGTCTCACGTAGCCAGACCTTCAGACTGACGGCAGAAGGTCTGGACTCAATCACAGCTTTCATTGGTCAAGGACTGCCCAAGAGGACGTTTGACTGACATGTAATGCAACCAATCACAGTTTGCACTTGTGTCCTTTTCTGCAGATGCAAGTTGTAAGATTACTTTTATGTTGTCTATATCTGATTCATCTCATATAGGACTCGTTTGGTTGAGTTTATTAACCAGCTAGCAAAGCGCTGCCGTTATACCAGCAGTTGTTCATTCTCTTCATCTGCGGACAACCTGTTCTTAAGCCACGTTAAGCGTTTTTCCTTTTTTTTTTTCTTCTTTTCATGTTCAGGTTAAGCTGAGGGAGTTTTATTTACTGTTGGTTACCAATAGTCATCCGCTCAAATAACTTGATGGAAATGCACCTAATTCACATTTGTTTTTTCTTTTTAGTGAACTTTGAAAAGATTTGCTTCACGATTGGATAGAAACCAAGCTCTTGTCAATATAAATAACCTGAAATACTGTGGATTGTTAAGGCTAAATATTACTAACCACTCATTAAATGGGGTAAGCACACTTGCATTCTCATTTTTCAGAAAGAGTTCAGTTGATTCTGATTCATAAGTCATCTATGAGTCATCTATGAAGCTTTCCTGTAGCTCAAACAATAAGAGCGTGGCGCTAGCAACGCCAAGGTCATGGGTTCGATTCCCAGGGAAAGCAAGAGCTGTCAAAATGTGTACCTTGAATGCAATGTAAGTCGCTTTGGATAAAAGCGTCTGCCAAATGTAACTAATCAAATGTATCTGCTAAATATAACTGTAAATGTAATGTAAATCTACATCAATCGTAAAAATCACATTAACTGATCAAATAAGGCTTTGGCGGGACAAAAATTTGTTTTGGCGGCCGGCAAAAAAAATGAAATGCCCTGCTTGAAACGTGCAGCATTATTCAATGTGTTGGCATAATTTCCACTGAAACAGGAAGACAGTATGGGACATACCAAACAGCTCCTCCCATTTTTTCAAATTGCCAATAGCATTTAGTTTATATTATAGTATTATCGTGTCTCTGGACCGGAGCAGACTTACGTGTGTGTGTGTGTGTGTGTGTGTGTGTGTGCTGCGGTTCGTATGACAGTAACATGAAACCAGACTTCCTTTGCCCCAATGGAAAGCATATTTAATGAATATGTCTGAATCGTTCCCCATCCCCTAAATGCGTGAACAAGTGACAGATTTCAGCCGCAGCTTCAGTGTCTAGTTATAATGTAGGAGGCGGGATGTTTTAGATACTAGAGAACATTTGATTTGGCAGAAAATGTGATGTCATCAAAATCATTGATCCACATTAGGGGTGTTCGATTCCAGGTTTTTTGGAGTTGACTCTGATTCCTGACTCCCGATGTAGGAGTCTATGGAATCGATTCCTCGACTCCATTTACTTTACATCAAAACAAGGTCAGAAATAAGACAAAACTGCAGTTGTTACACACTTAAATTATTTCCCCCTGACCCAAAGCCTTAAAATCCCCTTATTAAAGCCGCACACTTTTAGCGTGACCGTCCAATTTAGCGATGACTTGATGAGTGACTATCAACGTTTCTACCTGTCGAGTTGCCGATACCTAAATTTCACAAAAACAGCTGTTGAGTGATTTTCTTTAAAGGTGAGTTAAAGATACTAAATAATAAAATATATACAATAAGTACACTTATTGATGCGTTTCTTCTTGATGTGAGTTTCTTATGACTTACGGTTAGTTTAATGATTATGAACACAAGGTTATGGAAAACCATATCTATATTTATTGCATTAATATACCATCAATTAAACTAAATCTGGCATGGAGGAAGCCTATGTATAATTACAAACTAAAGTCGCTGTGACTGTTTTCTGTTTCTAAAGTAAGCACTCAAATAAATGTGTGCTAAAGTTTCTGCGACAGCTCTCTGAGGCGGTGTATTACGTCAGTGTCTGAATTCCTCGCTTCATTTCATTCACTCCTTGCTCATATAGTGCACTCAACTGCCATGAACTATATAGGGATTAGAGAATCAGGAAACAAGTGAGTGATTTCGGACACAGCAACAGAGTCGACACCGAGAGTCCTGTGCTGGAGTCGACCCCGACTCTGGGGTGATTCAGAGTTGAGGAATCGACTCTTTTGGAGTCGACTCCACATCACTAATCCATATTGGCAGAAGTTTTGAATGCTTATATCATATACATTTTTGGAGCACACTAGATTATAGAAACATTAAGACTACCTTATTCATACTGAATGAAACCAACCTGTTTGTTCCTCAGTATCTTCTTGTTTCACACTGAATGTTTCTTCAATCTTCATTTCTTCACTCTCCTCTTTAATAAACGCCATCTTTTGTGTTGCATGGATCTCAGTCGGTTCACCAGGAGTTTTTCTGTGCGTTTAGACAAGATGAGAATAATTAACAGAAAGAAAAATAAATCCAAGCTAAATCTCTGCGTGGGTCTCAATCTTCTCCCTAGTTCTCCCTAGACTGCACTTCACACGTTCCCCAACACCTCCTGCACCCCCTCTCCTCCCCCCCGCCATCCAACCTGAGCTTAAGGTCTGTGTGGAGCAGGTAACCAAAATCTTCAAAAGACAGAAGATAAGGAAAGCTTCAGGCCCAGACGGCATCTCATCTGCTTGTTTGAAAGCCTGCGCTGACCAACTGGCCCCAGTCTTCACGCAGATCTTCAATAGATCATTGGAGCAGTGTGAAGTTCCCAGTTGCTTCAAACGCTCCACCATCATTCCTGTCCCCAAAAAAACCAAAATCACTGGACTTAATGACTACAGACCTGTCGCTCTCACATCTGTGGTCATGAAGTCATTTGAAAGACTGGTTCTGGCCCACCTGAAGGACATCACTGGACCCTTGCTGGATCCTCTTCAATTTGCCTACAGAGCAAACAGGTCTGTGGATGATGCAGTCAACATGGGACTGCATTATACCCTGCAACATCTCGACAGACCTGGGACTTATGCAAGGATCTTATTTGTGGACTTCAGTTCGGCCTTCAATACCATCATGCCTGATCTTCTTACAGCTAAACTGACCCAGCTCTCCATGCCATCCTCAATCTGTCAGTGGATCACCAGCTTCCTGACAGACCGGCAGCAGCGAGTGAGACTGGGGAAACTCACATCCAAGACTCTCACTACCAGCACTGGCGCCCCCCAGGGGTGTGTTCTCTCCCCACTGCTCTTCTCCCTGATTCAAGATTCAAGATTCAAGAGTTTTATTTGTCACATACACAGTTATATACAGAATATACAACCGGCAGTGAAATGTAAACAGGTCCGCTCCATGGACAGTGCAAATTCACAGTTAAAAACACAAGGAAGAAATTATAATAGAAATAGGATATAAAAAAAGTACTATCTATCTATATATATATATATGTCTATATCTGTAGAATTATAAATAATCAAGTCAAGAGAAAAAAAAATAACAAATAAGGATAAAGTGGAATAAAATAATTGAAGTAGACTTTGCAGTGAGTAAACTGTAGACTTATAAATATGTGGTTAACAAATGTATAAAGAGTATAATGTGCAAACAGGTTTATAACAGGTTGTTACACAGTAACAACGAGAACAGAAAGTGCAGTGCAATGTCAGTGTATCGATGTTTATCCTGACGTGAAGTCACGTGATGTTAAGTGACTGAGTTCAGGAGTCTGATGGCCTGGGGAAGAAGCTCCTCCTGAGTCTCTCAGTTTTGGCCATCAGGCTTGGAAGCGCTTACCAGATGGTAGCAGCGTGAAATGAGGGTTTGCAGGGTGATTAGAGTCCTTGATGATCTTGGTAGCTCTACCTTTGCAGCGTTTGGTGTAGACGTCCTGCAGAGACGGGAGAGCTGACCCCCTGAGATACGCCTCGGATAAGCGCACTACTCTTTGCAGGGCTTTGCGGTCATGACTGGTGCTGTTCCCATACCACGCTGTGATGCACTGAGTTAAAACACTTTCTATCGCCCCTAAATAGAAAGTTTTCAGGATAGCTGGTGAAACCCTGAATTTCCTCAGCTGGCGCAGGTGGTACAGTCTTTGCCTGGCTTTTTCACCTGTGTCTGAATGTGAGCAGTCCAGGTCAGGTCCTCGGAGATGTTTACTCCCAGGTACTTGAAGCTGCTCACTCTCTCTACTGGTGACCCGCTGATCATGAGGGGGAGTATGTCCGTTGCTGTCTCTTCCTGAAGTCCACAATCATTTCTTTGGTCTTGCCAACATTCAGAGAGAGACAGTTGTCCTGGCACCATGATGTTAGATGCTCCACCTCGTCCAAGTATGCCGTCTCATTGTTGTTGGAAATGAGGCCCAGGACAACAGTATCATCAGCAAATTTGATGATAGAGGTGGAGCTGTGTGTGGACAAACAGTCATGCGTGTAGAGAGAGTAGAGCAGGGGCTCAGGACACAGCCCTGTGGAGCTCCCACACTCAGGGTGATGGAGGTGGAGGTGGACTGGCCTATTCTCACCACCTGAGGCCTGCCAGTGAGGAAGTCCTCAATCCAGTGGCAGAGAGAAGGATTCAGGCCGAGATCCAGGAGTTTGGAGGTTAGCTTGGTGGGAACTATGGTGTTAAAGGCTGAGCTATAGTCAATAAATAGCAGTCTTACGTAGTTCCCACTTTTGCTGTCGATGTGAGTGAGGGAGGAGTGGAGGACATGAGAGATGGCATCTTCAGTCGATCTATTGGGACGATAGGCAAACTGAAGAGGGTCCAAAGTGTCAGGAATGAAGGCGCAAATGGTGTTTTTAATGAGTCTCTCAAAGACCTTCATGACTATAGACGTGAGAGCCACTGGACGATAGTCATTTAGGCAAGAGGGTTTACTGTTCTTAGGGACAGGGATGATGGTGGATTTTTTGAAGGAGGTGGGGACCACAGATGTAGCGAGGGACTCATTAAAGATAGATGTAAACAACCCGGTGAGCTGATCAGCACAGGACCGCAGAACACGACCTGAAATACCATCCGGCCCAGCAGCTTTCCTGACGTCCACACGCTTGAGTGCTCTCCGAACTTCATCCTCCGAGACAGAGATCACGTGATTGTTGCTGCTCTGAGTAATTTCCTCTAACGCGCCACTTGGCGGAGTCGCGTTACGTCGCGTTACAGTCAAAGCGAGCATAGAAAGAGTTTAACTCGTTCACGAGCAACGGATCAGCGCTTGCCTCTGCAGAGGATTTAGATCCAAAAGAGCAGATGGACCTCAGACCTTGCCACATGCGCCGCGAGTCGTTGAGTTGGAAATGAGACTCCACTCGGTCTTTATAACGGAGTTATACATGTACACCAATGACTGCACTTCTAAAGACCCTTCTGTGAACCTCCTGAAATTTGCAGACGACACCACCGTCATCGGCCTCATCCAAAACGGTGATGAGTCTGCTTACAGACTGGAGGTTGAACGGCTGGCTGTCTGGTGCAGTTATAACAACCTTGAGCTCAACACGCTCAAAACGGTGGAGATGATAGTGGACTTCAGGAGGAACAGCCATGCTCTGCCCCCACTCACCATCATGAACAGCACAGTGGCAGCAGTGGAGTCATTCAGGTTCCTGGGCACCACCATCTCTCAGGACCTGAAGTGGGACAATCAGATTGACTCCATTGTAAAAAAGGCCCAGCAGAGACTGTACTTCCTTCGTCAGCTGAGGAAGTTCAACCTCCCACAGGAGCTGGTGATCCAGTTCTACTCGGCTGTCATTGAGTCTGTTTTGTGCACATCCATCACTGTCTGGTTTGGTTCAGCTACCAAATCTGACATCAGGAGACTACATCGTACAATCCGGACTGCAGAGAGGATTATTGGTGCCCCCTGCCAACCCTCCAGGACCTGTACTCTTCCAGAGTGAGGAAGAGGGCAGGTAAAATCATCACAGACTCCGCTCACCCTGGACACTTCCTGTTTGAACTGTTACCGTCAGGACGGCGACTCCGATCACTGGCCACTAGAACATGTAGGCACAGGAACAGTTTCTTCCCACAGGCCATTTCCCTCTTGAACAGTTGAATACCCCCCCAGCCGCTTTTAAGTGCAATACTTTGACTGTTTAGTGCAATATATTCTAAACTAGTGCAATATACTCTTAAATGTATGACTGTGACCTTATATATATATATATATATATATATATATATATATATATATATATATATATATATATATATATATATATATAAACATACCTTTATTTTATACTATTTTTCATATTTGTATATTATCAACTATTTATCAAATATGAAAAATAGTATAAAATAAATGTATGTATATATATATATATATATATATATATATATATATATATATATATATATATATATATATATATATATATACATTTATACCTTTATTTTATACTATTTTTCATATTTGTATATTTGTGTTCATGTTGTGTTGTATTGTATATGTGCACTGGAAGCTTCAGCACCAAGACAAATTCCTTGTGTGTGCAAGCACACTTGGCAATAAAGCTCTTTCTGATTCTGATTCACTGCTAAGGGAGTCAAGTCACAGGGATAGTTAGTGGCTGTGCGGTGATTTGAATCAGTGAATCATTGTACGAATCATTTGCTCAATTGATTCTGAATCTCCGTAACTGTCATCACTAAAGGCAACTTTGCCAGTGACCGAAATCGCGTTGATGATAAACTAATTCACTACATAGGGAGCGAAATAAGATGCACCTTTTTTATACTCGTGTGTGGGTGAGCTTTATTGACAAAAAAATAACGATCATTCAAACCAACTCTATGAGGTGGGATCTCTTCAGCAACCGACTCATCTTCATTAGAAGTAGTGAGGCCAAATGAGCTTACCAGTGCCGATGGTTGTATGTGATCTTGAAATTAGCTGACGTGAAATTTGCATATAGTGAATTGAAGATAGGCTTTATATTAATTCTGCGGATACACTATTATGTAGCCAACAGCAAATGGAAGAGGTTTAACAGTGAAACGCAGTGACTAGGTGTAAACCATTGCAATGGCACTTTCAACAATATACATTTAACTTTGCATCGCTTGTAAGAATTGTACAATTCGGTTTTAACAACTTGTTTTAAAACACAAACCTTTCTTCAGCCGAATCACAACAAATGCAGGACAGCGGCGCCGAATTATGACGTAACGTCACACCGCCAGGACAAAATAAAAGTCCTGTCCATACGCAAAAATCACAAAACTTTTCACAACACCTGATTTAACTTGTGAATGTCATTACCTGATCTCTATGATAATCAGTGCTATAGTTATGCTGATTGAATTAGAGCTGGCGACACTTAACTGCTTACATCCTTTGCATACTTTAAGATCGTAGGTATTTTATTATTGTTTCTAATAAACTAGTTATTGAAACTTGTACCTAGCAATTGAACAGTAACAACTGAATACGCAATATCATGTTCTCTGACAATTGAAGAAACTGAACAGGTACGGCTTAATCAGTGAACAAAATTTATTTATACGTAAAGAGCTGTTTATAAAAAAATGCTCCTTTAAAACATTACCAGAAGACTTTTATTTTGGTCTGATGCCATGACGTCATAAGGCTGCACCCGGTCTCGCTCTTGCGTCTGTGATTCAAATGAAGAAAGGTTTGTTTTTGTTTTTTATTTAAAGTTTTTAGACTCGATCAATATAAACCTTTCAGACACCTTTACAGAGAACTGTTAAGTACTTATATTAAGTACGATGTAACAATAGCGAATGTTATTTTTTTTATGAATAAAGCATCCATGAGTAACAGAAAAGGTGCGTCTCATTGCGTTCCCCATTTGGTGAATCGGCCACTGGATGATGGAGAAACGGAGCTTTTCAAAATTATTCACTGAAACAATTATACGCATGCTGGTCAAAACGGTGTAAATGCAACGAGAACACAAATATGTGTAATGACAACTTTAACAAACCGCTTTTTTGTTTTGTGTTTTAGTAAAGTGGGATACATTAAGTATAATCTGCATTAATATAAAATGTTATGCATAAATTCCTAAGCGTGAAGTGGCTGTTTAGTTTGTGTTCTTTTATTAATTTGTAATGCTAATTTTAAGGAGTTTTTTTAGGCCATTAACTCTCACTCTGACTGACTCCTTTACCAGTGTGCGGATACTGAGCTAGAGCTGATTGAGAGATTTAGTGTGGATTTAATTTATCTCTGTTAATTATTCTCATCTTAATCATGACTGATTGTCCAAACACACAGGAAAAACTCCGGGTGAATTGACTGAGATCCATGTGACACTATTATAAAGATGGCGTTTATTAAAGAGGAGAGTGAAGACATGAAGATTGAAGAAACATTCAGAGTGAAACAAGAAGATACTGAGGAACAAACAAAGATGGCGTTTATTAAAGAAGAGAGTGAAGACATGAGGATTGAAGAAACGTTCAGAGTGAAACATGAAGATGCTGAGGAACAAACAGGTTAGTTTCATTCTCAAAAGCTGCATGATTTCTGCTTCATTTGAAGCAGTCATGCATCTTTTTTCTTTAACATGCTCATATTATACAAAGAGACTTTTTACATCAAAATAGCTGTGGCTCTTCTGTAAGGTGGGGCTGTGCCGGGGCCTTTTTGTCAGGGGTGGCCAGGTAAGACCAGCGATTTCTTTAGGGTGGCGAAAAATCCTGCTTAAAATCTAGAGAAAATCATTTTAAGGTGCACAACATTATTTTTGAAAACAGGCTAATTTTCCAACTCCCCTAGAGTTAAACTGAGTTTTACGGTTTTCAAATTCATTCAGCCGATCTCCGGGTCTGGCGGTAACACTTTTAGCATAGCTTAGCCTAGATCATTGAATCTGATGACTGTTAGCATCTCGCTCAAATGACCACAGAGTTTTGATATTTTTCCCATTTAAAACTTAACTCTTCTGTAGTTACACTGTGTGCTAAGACCGACGGAAAATGAAAAGTTGTGATTTTCTAGGCCGATATGGCTAGGGACTATACTCTCATTCCTGCGTAATAATCAAGGAACTTTGCTGCCGTACCATGGGTGCAGCGGCGCAATGATATTACGCAGCGCCTGGAAATAGGCTAACTTCCGTCAACATAATAAATGTGACAACCTAATCTTCAGTGTATTCCGGTTCATATAGATACGGTTCAGGATCTGCACCAAAGTAAATATCTTCTGAATCATCTCTCACAACTGTCTCCATGGTTACAAGGCACGCTCTCTGTGCAAGCAGGTTGTCACGTTGGTTATGTTTGGGTTGGGTCGGGTCAAGTTCGGGCTCGGGCAGAGAATCTAAACTCTATCTAAAACAATACAAAAATGCATTAATATATTAATTCTAAAACATATTTGTTAGTGATAAACATTCCTCATCTGTAATATAAATAAGATTCTAAAATTGTAATTTATACAGTGATACTGTATAATGTATGATATCTAAACCTCTATCTTGCACATCTGCCATGTTTGTAGTTTCTTTTTATTGGTGTTTGTAGTTCTGAACCGAATCCTCCTCCAAAGAGCAATCCACACCTCGAAAATCCGGGGCCATCCGGGAACTTTTGGCATACTTTTTTTCCAACATACTATGCTTTAGAACACACTTATTCTAACCTCACATACTATTTAGAATGGATAGTATGCACATTGGGACTAGGCTTGCTGCAATAGTTGGTGTTGCTGGTGTTACCGGTGTTCAGCCGCAACACCGTTACATCACTTGCACACCGCCAACAAAAGCACCGTTTCAACCGCATTTCCATTGTGGTCTAAAGTACAGTGAAGATTAGTCCGGTGACGTAGGACTGCACACGATTTTCCAGAGGCCACTGGATTTCGTCTTCCACAAATACACTTAATAAAGCCTGAACCTCGTCGTCAGTCCATCGTCGTATTTTTTTTTTAAACTTCACTGATTCTAATAACAAACAACTCTTATTGCACGAACCACAACAGACTTTTAAGTTGAAATAAAATGCTGGGTGAGCTCAACCAATCAGCATGTTCAGCGCCCAAGTCTCACCCCCGAAATTTCCTGAACTTTGAAAAAGTACTACCTCGCGAGCAAGGCCGTTTTGAGGGGGGAATTTTTACCCGGAACTTATATGAATCGTAATATGATTAAACTGAACGTTAATCAAAATATGATTTTAAAATAAAATTATACCTCAGCGCTTTTTTGGTGACGTCGCGTTTACCTCAGTTCAGTCAGACATCGTGTCAACACACTAACAGTGCAGTTACCAGAGGATAGTCCAGACTCTTGGAAAGGGTGATGATATTATTATTATTATTATTATTATATATTTTTTTTATTTTATTTTTTTTATGCTGGTCTCTCCGCCACAACTGGTACCCATGCAGACGTCCAATTTAGCAGAGCAGGTAAGCCCTACCTGGAAAGCTACCAGCAACTTTAACCCCTCCTCGACTGGGTATCACCTTTGACAGCTCAAATTCTGGAGTGCAAACCCCTCCTGCATCTGCCACTGAGGTCCAGTGTTTCAAGCTGTTATTTACAGAGGAGTGTGTTGGAGAAATTGTGGAAGAAATGAACCGGTATGCCTCAGAACTCCAGGGAAAGATGGCAAGGTGGGAGCCAACTACCATCAATGAAATGTACTCCTGTTGGCAGTTTTTCTGATGGGAGTTATTAGAAAGCCATCTATCTGGGATTACTGGAGCACCGACCCGTTACCCCAATTTTCAGGACTTTTGTTTTGCAGGACTGCTTCCTCCTCCTCTAGCTCTCATACTGTTGGTGAAATGCAGACAAAAGTCAACACGATCCACTACACAAAATTAGAAGCATATTTACTGGTGTTACCTCCTCCTGCCGTCGAGTTTTTGTCTCGTATAAAGATCTCTATGTGGACGAATCACTGATGAAATGGAAAGGCAGGCTGGCCATCCGTCAGTACATCCATACGGAAAGAAACTGATAGTTTTTCATTTTGTGTTATGTGCTGACTGGATATGTGCAAGACATGGTTATTTATACCAGGTCCACTGCCGACATCCACCACTAAGACGGGTTAGGCATTTCTGGTTCGGCTGTAATGACCTTACCTGGGAAAGGCCACATCCTCTATGTGGACAACTGGTACAGCAGTCCATTGCTGTTGGCAAACGAGAGGAATGCCAGTTTTCACTGCAAAAATGACAAAAGGGGAAGTTGAGTGCAGATAGAATGAAACACAGCTGGTGGTAAAATGGCTCGATAAGAGAGCTGTTCTTATACTGATGAGAGGAAGGTCAAGCATCACTTTGTCCTTGAATACAACAAAAAGATGGGGGCAGTTGGCAGGTCTGACATGGTAAAAAGCTTTCTTGAGTGTGCCAGGAAAACAACAAAGTGGTATAAGAAGATCTTCTTTTATCTACTCGACACTGCTGTGCTGAACAGTCGCATTGGTCACCGCCAGCTGTCAGGTTAGAAATGTACACAGCCATCTAAACAGGGTTTCCGCGGGTCTTTAAAAGTCTTAATTTGACCTTCCACAATTACAGGCCTTAAATTTTGTTTTAATTGAATCAGAAAGTCTTAAATTCAATATCATGGCATTAAATTAGGGCCCTATGATTACAGAATCCATTCATAAAAATGGAATTTACTGTATAATGCAGAATGTCACGGAATGTCACATTTTTAAAAAAAAAAATCTTCATTTGTGTTTCGAAGATGAATGAAAGTCAGCAAAAATTTTATTTAACCATTAAAGCAGAGTTTTCCAGTACAGATTCGAAACATCCGTAGATCAAGATGCATTTAATGACATGCAAAATGAAGAAATTAAGTCTTGTTTTCTGAGAAATTTAGCAAACTTAAATGAGTTTATGCTTAAAACAAGAACAAATATCTGTCATCGGGTATGAAAATTGCTTGCATTTGAATGAAGTTGATTTTTATGAACCCATTGGCAGATATTTGTTCTCGTTTTAATTATAAAATCACTTTCACGAGGTTTCTTCTCAAAACATCTCAAAAGGCTATTTTGTGTAAAAATTTGTGCTGTGCAAATTATCGCGTTAACGCAGGCGATTAATTTTTGCATAGCGTTACATTATATGATCACGCTCCTATTCATGTAAATGCTTTTAAACCATCTAAGCACGACAAGACCGAGAACGCGCTGTATGTCGGTGTCCTGTCTGTGTGGCTGCATCTCAATCAGATCCCTAGTTCAGGGAGTCGGCCACATTCATGTTACATGATATACTGATTCACTCACACACACACTCGACGCACAGATTTGCGCCACTCTCGTGCACCCATTGAGTTCTCTTTCGCTCTTGAACAAATTAACAACAACACAGACGATGTTGCCAAAATGCTAGTTTTGTCGAGTATTCTTAAGAGCAGTCTTAAATGAGTTAAATAACGTCTTAAATGAACTTGTGAGAAAATGAGATGCACGTCAGAGCCGCGTCATGTTCGGCAGCCGCAGGTCTTAAAGTCACAGCAGCACTAATGATGTCTGTCATTAATGTTCATCAAAGAACAAGGGGAACAGAGAAAAGTGTAGCTTTAATGATGATTAATCTATATTTAATGTATTATTTATGCAGTTAAGAAAGGACTTTGATAACTATTACATTTCTGTATACGTCTAACTGGGAAGGCCACAGGTGAATATAACATTTTATTATAATGCGTTTATGTAAATATTGTTTTAAATTCACTTAAAAGTTGTTTTTTAAAGCCTAATGTTGAAATTGGTAGCTTTCATTTATACTGTAATGTGACTAATGTCATTAATGTTTCATAGATACATTAATATCAGTTACACTGGCCTTCATTCATAAAAAGATGCCATTAAAACGCGTACACATTAAAATATTCTGTCTTTAAATTGTTTCTACATTTAATTTTGAGAGTAACTGAAATTAATACAATATTAAAAACTCAAAATATTAAACTTTCGATTTAATCACGATTAATTACGTTTAAAAAAAAGGCATTCCCAGCCCTAGTAAAATGAATTAGTTATGGAGAGCTGTTGGAAATTGTATTTTTCAAACTTTGAAGTGTCACTAATATAACTCATTGTGTGCTTGGACATTACATTTAGAGAACATATTGACGTGTTACGTTCCCTTCAATTTATTCCTTAAATTTTTTTGGGGTCTTAAAAAGATCTTAAATTTACCTTCATATAACCTGCAGAAACCCTGCTAATATAACCATAACTGCACTTTACACTTATTTACAATGTACATTAGTGTTGTGTTCAAGTCCACAACCATACTGTCCTATACTTAAACTACATTCTTTCTAACGCCCCACAAATGTAATTTACTATCAACAGGACAGGTCATCACTTCCCTGGAGATCAGGCTGCTGGAGGAGTATGGTACAACCCGGTGTCCACCCAAAGGGGGCTGCCCTGCTTTGGACACTACTCTGCGGTTAACAGGGAGGCATTTCCCCGCTGAAGTCCCGCAGACAATCGCCCAGGGCAGCAGGACCAGGCGGCACTGTAAGGTCTGCCTCTCCAGCTATCGGAAGAAAAAGGAGAGGCGTCTCACAAAGTACATGTGTGTGCCATGCAATGCTCCGTTGTGCGTTACTCCATGTTTCGAGGTGTACCACACTTTAAAGAATTACTGAAAAAAAGAAAAAGTTTTTTTACACAATCATTTGTTAATATTTGCATTACTATTGTTTTTACTATATATGTAAATTTGTCATTTATCAATCATTTCAATGAGTTTTTATATATATATATATATACACTCACCTAAAGGATTATTAGGAACACCATACTAATACTGTGTTTGACCCCCTTTCACCTTCAGAACTACCTTAATTCTACGTGGCATTGATTCAACAAGGTGCTAAAAGCATTCTTTAGATATGTTGGCCCATATTGATAGGATAGCATCTTGCAGTTGATGGAGATTTGTGGGATGCACATCCAGGGCACGAAGCTCCCATTCCACCACATCCCAAAGATGCTCTATTGGGTTGAGATCTTGTGACTGTGGGGGCCATTTTAGTACAGTGAACTCATTGTCATGTTCAAGAAACCAGTTTGAAATGATTCGAGTTTTGTGACATGGTGCATTATCCTGCTGGAAGTAGCCATCAGAGAATGTGTACATGGTGGTCATAAAGGGATGGACATGGTCAGAAACAATGCTCAGGTAGGCTGTGGCATTTAAACAATGCCCAATTGGCACTAAGGGGCCTAAAGTGTGCCAATAAAACATCCCCCACACCATTACACCACCACCACCAGCCTGCACAGTGGTAACAAGGCATGATGGATCCATGTTCTCATTCTGTTTACGCCAAATTCTGACTCTACCATCTGAATGTCTCAACAGAAATCGAGACTCATCAGACCAGGCAACATTTTTCCAGTCTTCAACTGTCCAATTTTGATGAGCTCGTGCAAATTGTAGCCTCTTTTTCCTATTTGTAGTGGAGATGAGTGGTATCCAGTGGGGTCTTCTGCTGTTGTAACCCATCCGCCTCAAGGTTGTGCGTGTTGTGGCTTCACAAATGCTTTGCTGCATACCTCGGTTGTAACGAGTGGTTATTTCAGTCAAAGTTGCTCTTCTATCAGCTTGAATCAGTTGGCCCATTCTCCTCTGACCTCTAGCATCAACAAGGCATTTTCACCCACAGGACTGCCGCATACTGGATGTTTTTCCCTTTTCACACCATTCTTTGTAAACCCTAGAAATGGTTGTGCGTGAAAATCCCAGTAACTGAGCAGATTGTGAAGTACTCAGACCGGCCCGTCTGGCACCAACAACAATGCCACACTCAAAATTGCTTAAATCACCTTTCTTTCCCATTCTGACATTCAGTTTGGAGTTCAGGAGATTGTCTTGACCAGGACCACACCCCTAAATGCATTGAAGCAACTGCCATGTGATTGGTTGATTTAGATAATTGCATTAATGAGAAATTGAACAGGTGTTCCTAATAATCCTTTAGGTGTGTGTGTGTGTGTGTGTGTGTGTGTGTGTGTATATATATATATATATATTACACTTTTTTTATTTTTACATCAATTAGTTTTTATACAAATAGTTTTGTTCCCTGTTTTTGACATTAAATGAACATGGTCACCATTTCATGCATTGTGTTTCTCTTGAGCATTTGTTTGAGTAACTGAATATAGTATTATTAAAGGGTTAGTTCACCCAAAAATGAAAATTAGCCCATGATTTACTCACCCTCAAGTCATCCTAGGTGTATATGACATTCTTCCTTCAAACGAATAAAATCAGAGTTATATTAAAAATGTCCTGGCTCTTCCAAGCTTTATAATGGCAGGGAATTGTTGCTTCGTTTTTTGAAGTCCATAAAAGTGCATCTATCCATTATATAACTGCTCCACGTGGCTCCGGGGGTGGGGTGGGTGGGTGGGTAATAAGTTTTCTGAAGTGACGCGTTGCGCTTAAGAAAAATATCCATATTTAAAACTTTATCACTGACAGTTCTATTGCCATACAGCTGAAAGTATACTTAATTTTTTTTTCTCCTCAACCACCACCAATGTGGAGCATCCACCTGGATGATGTGACGGCAGCCATATTGCGCCAGCATCTTAGGATTTTTAATGACCACAGAGTGTCTCAGTTTAATGTCTCATCTGAAGGACGGTATTTATTGACAGTAAAGTGTCCCCATCACTATACTGGGGTGTTAGGACCCACACAGACCACAGGTTGAGCACCCCCTGCTGGCCTCTCTAACACCTCTTCCAGCAGCAACCTAGTTTTCCCAGGAGGTGTCCCATCCAGGTACTGACCAGGCTCAACCCTGCTTGGCTTTAGTGGGAAACAGTCTTGGGCTACAGGGTGATATGGCTGCTGGTCACGATCTACAATCACATTAGGTTTACGATGCTTTTGGGAAATGCAGCCCTGGACATTTCTAATATGCCTAGTAAGACCTTGATTAGCTGGTTCAGGTGTATTTAATTGGAGTTGGAGCTAAACTTTGCAGGAGGGTGGCCCTCCAGGAGTAGGACTGTACACACATCTTAAAGCAAAGCGTTAACAATATTGACAAGAGGTTCTGAGATAACATGTAATTCCTCTTTCAGTATCTTATGCCAGGTACACACTGCAAGATTTTAGCCCCAATTTTCACTTTCAAAGTTTTGTTGAAATCACTGACAAATGCCGCAAATCTGTGCTCATTCACGTGAGTGAAAATCGCATAATGTGTACTAAGACACAATCTGAGAGAAGCGCTGATCTGTCACTGATACCTGTGAAATATTTAGCATGCTAATAAATATCTGGGGTTGTCTGTAATTCAGAGTCCTACAGTGTGAAATGTGTTTTGACTGGAAATGACATTGTGACGACCTACAGCCAATAAAAGAGCAAGATACAGGGCAAAGGAATGTTTAGGGGGAGGAGAGTCATAGGCCTGCAACAAAACATCAGCAAGCATGACTTTTGCAAGCATTCTCTCCTTCATATTCTTTTTTTATTTTTCGCTGCACACAGACAACTTTTGATCACAAGCTTCTTGAGGGCTACCTTTTTTAACAGGAAGAAATCCAGTCTTCCGTTATTTCCTGTATGTAGAAACGTGTGTTTGGTTGTGAAACATACTTTATAGACAGCGTTGTTGACGATTCTTCCTATTGAAATATTGTGTAATGTGTAACCCATTGTTGCTGATCCATCATGTAATGTGCACACAACAGCAACTAACCCTTTCACATATACGATCACACTGGTGTGATCAGTCTTGGCTTGTCCCTGGAGTGTACAATTACACCAGTGTGATCAGAACAGTCTATCAGTGCATCACGTGATCAACTGCTAAATTCAAATGTGCTTTCGCACGTTGGCTGGCGCTGAGCCAGAGAAAGAAGCGCTCTCTGCTTGTCATATACACAACTATTCAGTGTTTACAACTGCATAATGTTTATTTTAGGTTTCAGACATTTAAATATACATAAGTACCAGCAAAACAATACATTTAGAGTTTGTAAAAGACACATTGTCTATGAAAGCGGCAGTAATAATCCTTTCCATTATAATTAGACCATTTTTATTCATATCAGCTACACACTGTGTAAGTACCTTTAAAGTTTACTCTCTTCTTCTCCCAGTTCACCGGTCACTTACTAACATGTATTTCAGGAGAAATGGATGAATTAATGTGTTAAAAATCCAATAGATCTGATTCTCTGAACTGAGGCACAAACTAAAATGGCGGAGCGCATATAGCTCAACTAACGTGTATTATATAATACCAAATAATTAATGCTATAGTTAACAAATTTGTGAATATTCTAATAAAAAGGAAAAATGAAATAAAAGCAGATCATCAGTCATACAGCACTACTGTGACTGCAGTGTCACGTGACAAGCAATGCTGCATCACCATGGAAACAAAGTGATACGTTGTAACTAACAGTCGCCTTGGAAAAATTCACAATGGGGGGTCATCCAGAAGATTTTAAACTTCTGTGTGAAAGGGCTAAATGGTACCCCAGACAATCGTGTAATGTGAGAAGGAACATCAATCCAACAATATTGAAAATTATGTAGTTCTAGGCTTTAATTGGTAGGATCTAGCCCATATGGTTTTGATGCTTTACATGTCTCATTGTTTTGATGTCTGTTGCTTGGTGTTATTAAACTGCGGTTAACTTGTATTGGTCTCTTTTTGCCATAGCCCCGATGCCCCTGAAAGAGGAGAGTCAAGAACTGAATGAAATGGAAGAGAAAGACCATTATGAGAGACATCATGATTTCATAACTGGAGATTTGTTTAGTTGCTCACCGACTGAAAAAACGTCCTCACAAAAACAGACAGGAGCTAAAAGTCTTTTCACTTGCCAACAGTGTGGAAAGAGTTTTATCCTAAACAAAAACCTTAGAGTCCACATGAGAATTCACACAGGAGAGAGACCATTCACTTGCCTTCAGTGTGGAACGAGTTTTGTTCAAAAAGGAACCCTTAAAAGGCACATGAGACTTCATACTGGAGAGAAGCCATTCACGTGTGAACAGTGTGGAAAGAGTTTTATTCAAAAAGCTAGCCTTAACAGGCACATGAGAATTCACACTGGAGAAAAGCCGTTTATATGCCCTCAGTGTGGAAAATGTTTTGATCAAAATAGAAACCTTGTAGTCCACATAAGAGTTCACACTGGAGAGAAGCCTTTCGCCTGCCAACAGTGTGGAAAGTGTTTCACTAAAAAAGGAAACCTTGAAGTCCATATGAGAGTTCACACTGGAGAAAAGCCGTTCATATGCCCTCAGTGTGGAAAGAGTTTCGATCAGCAAGGAAATCTTGTAGTTCACCTGAGAATTCATACTGGAGAGAAGCCTTTCACCTGCCAACAATGTGAAAAAAGTTTCATTAAAAAAGGAAGCCTTGAGAGCCACATGAGGATCCACACTGGAGAGAAGCCTTACACATGCTCTCAGTGTGGAAGGAGTTTCGCTCAAAAAGGAAGCTTTAACAGGCATATGAGAATTCACATTTGAGAGAATCCTTAAACCTGTCATCTCTGGGGAAATAGTTTCAGATTTCACTTGTCCTCATGTCATTCCAGACCCACTAGACTTTAAAGGAACACACCGACTTTTTGGGACTTCGGCTTATTCACCGTATCCCCCAGAGTTAGATAAGTCCATATACATAGCATTTTCATCTCTGTGCATCCCATAACTCTGTCTGAAGCACCCACCGCTAGCCTAGCTTAGCACAAAGACTGGAAGTAAACGGCTCCAGCTAGCCTACTGCTCAAAAAGTGACAAAATAATGCCAACATTTTCCACTTGTTGTGTTACAGCGTGTACAAATCACAAGGTTACATGAGACACAGCCATCTTATAAATGTATACATACTGGGGACTATATTCTCAGAAGGCGAAGCTCTGCCACTTCTGCAGAGTGATTTGCTCGCAGCACCTGAAAAGCACCGTTGTTACTTCCATCAACAAAACCAACGTGACTAGGTAGCTAGTATCAAATGGACTGTTGATCATGGCTGACTTTGAGGAATTGTCAAAGAATTTTTACTTGGTATCAAACCAAAATCCAGAACCATATTGTTTTGAGCCAGAATACACAGACGAGGAGTTACAAACTCAGAGCGCGTTCGTGACAACACAATACAAACATTACAGGGGATACATGGAGCACGGGAACAGCAAATACAGTAGTGACCACCCTAGTCGTGTCACTAACGTTACATTAGATCTAGTAAATGACACTGTTACAGTAGGCTAGTCATCTAAAAACATAACGGAACACTTACCACAGCCTCAGGTGATCCACTTCGTCCTGTCTGTACTACCGATGGGATGGCCGTATCCTTCAGCACACATTTCATGGTCCATATGGCAAATTACAATTTTTTTTTTTTTTTTTTAAATAGTCGTCCTCGGTTAAATGTTCTGAGCAAACGCGATGGTACTCGATGATGGCTACAGGTGTGTTTGGATCTATATCCAGAGCAAGCAGCCATAGATTCATCAGGTCAGCGTTTTGGATTGGAATTCTATGAAATATCATGGTATTACCTTTTCTCTCGTTTATTGTCGCAGTTCTTCACAATACAGCAAACAACCATGATTGTAAACTATCTAGTAATTGCTGACTATTACTCTAACTCTGAGCGAACTCTCTGCTCCTCACCATGGGGCTTCTCAGGTGCTGCAAGCAAATCACTCCACAGAAGTAGCAGTGCTTTGCCTTCTGAGAATATAGTCCCCAGTATGTATACGCTTATAAGATGGCTGTATCTCATCTAACCTTGTGATTTGTACACACTGTAACTATACACATCACAACATGTAAATAGGAAAATGTTGGCATTATTTTGTCATTTTTGAGCAGTAGGCTAGCTGGAGCCATTTACCTCCAGTCTTTGTGCTAAGCTAGGCTAGCGATGGGTGTGTCAGAAAGAGTTATGGCAATGGTTCCCAACCACGTTCTTCACGTCTCCTCAATCAAACACACCTGCTTCAAGTCATCAGCTCATTAGTAGTGACTCCAAAATCTGATGTGGGTGTGTCAGACAAAGGAGACAAAATGTGCACTGTTGGTGGGCCTCCAGGAACGAGGTTGGGAACCACTGAGTTATGGGATGCATGAAGATAAAAAAATGGTATGTATCGACTTATCTAACTCTGGGGGATACAGTAAATAAGCCAAAGTCCCAAAAGGTCGGCGTGTTCCTTTAAGAGATATTTTAATGAATTCTGAGAGATTTCGGTTACAATAAGCTTTTTGAAAATAATTTGTCTCAGCTTTCAAATTCATATTCATTGTGAAATTCATACAATAAATGTATTTTTGCACTCTTTAATGTGGCTTGACAGATTGCTGTAGCAGTAAGTTTTGCTGCTGATACTTCTGTATTCTTTTGTTTTATGCCTGTGGTAATTATGAGTGAAGTAAAGGTGAATTGCACTTGTTGAGTAATCAGATTCAATTATTGTTGCACAGAAAAAAAATATTTATACTTACACTATTACATTTACCGGGTCATGTTGTAACGGAGGTCTACTGGTGAACAGGACACCAGGAGGACACCTGTGAACAATCAAGACAATGAACCAATGACAGAACAGAACTGAGAACCCACATGACTAAATGGACCCAACAGGAACTCTGGATTTAAAGAGTCATAACACCCCCCTCTTTCAGCTCAAGCCCATCTAACAACTTAAATGAGCGTGGATGGCCGGGAGGGGAGGGGGAGGGTGTATGTCTCAACAGAAATTGAGACTCATCAGACCAGGCAACATTTCAATTTTGTCCAATTTTGGTGAGCTTGTGCAAATTGTAGCCTCTTTTTCCTATTTGTAGTGGAGATGAGTGATACCCGGTGGGGTCTTCTTCTGTTGTAGCCCATCCACCTCAAGGTTGTGCGTGTTGTGGCTTCACAAATGCTTTGCTGCATACCTCGGTTGTAACGAGTGGTTATTTCAGTCAAAGTTGCTCTTCTATCAGCTTGAATCAGTCGGCCCATTCTCCTCTGACCTCTAGTATCAACAAGGCATTTTCGCCCACAGGACTGCCACATACTGGATGTTTTTCCCTTTTCACACCATTCTTTGTAAACCCTAGAAATGGTTGTGCGTGAAAATCCCAGTAACTGAGCAGATTGTGAAATACTCAGACCGGCCCGTCTGGCACCAACAACCATGCCACACTCAAAATTGCTTGAATCACCTTTCTTTCATTCTGACATTCAGTTTGGAGTTCAGGAGATTGTCTTGACCAGGACCACACCCCTAAATGCATTGAAGCAACTGCCATGTGATTGGTTGATTAGATAATTGCATTACTGAGAAATTGAACAGGTGTTCCTAATAGTCCTTTAGGTGAGTGTATAGTTATGTTTATATACACACTATACATGCATATATTTGAAAATAAGTAATTACACGTAGCCTAGATCTACACCCCCCCAGAACACCCATAATAAAGGACAGGACTTGGTACTGCATCACTGTCAAGACATAAACTGCGTTGCTGAACAAAGCCAAAGTCCACCTTTCTCCAGTTCTCATAGAAAAGTGCTTGCTACACATAAAGAGCTTCCATGTGTCGGTAGTTGATGGCCAACCAACCGCCCGCAGCTAGAGTCTAGCCCACTTATTAACCCACTGGAGCTGTGTGGAGCAGTTATATGATGGATAGATGCACTTTTATGGACTTCAAAAACAAAGCAACAATTCCCTGCCATTATAAAGCTTGGAAGAGACAGGACATTTTTAATATAACTGATTTTTTTCATCTGAAAGAAGAATGTCATATACAGCTAGGATGACTTGAGGGTAAGTAAATCATGGGCTAATTTTCATTTTTGGGTGAAGACAAGAATTACTCAAAAGAAACCCTCATATATTACCTTTTATAATACCGATCTCACAATACACATTGAAACCCTTTCAAACATGAGATCACAAAACAAAAAACTTATTAAAACAATACAAATGTTAAAGCTTTTAAAATCCATGTAACTGCCCTAATGTTATACTTTATTTCAGTATTTCATTTTAATTGTTTTAATTGTTATTTTTACATACATGTTCATTCTATATTTTAGTTGTTATTCTGTTCTACATACTCTGAACTGTACCACAATGTCTTATATTTGTTTTGTACTTGTCTGCAATTGAACTAATTAAAAAAAAAAGAGAGAAAATGGACTTTCATTTTGATCAGGCGACGTGACGTCATACGGCTGCGCCGCGCTGTGATTCGGCTGGAGAAGGGTTAGTATTTTTAATCGTGTTTTAAAGCGTTTACATCGATACCAACCGTGCAGGCAATTTGTCGGTTTTACAAGCGATATAAAATTAATGAAATGTTATGGATTGTAACATTGCAATGCCCTATTTAACGTTAATGCCAGTTATTTTGTGTGAGTAAAGCGCATCTACACATGAATAACAGAAAAGATGCGTCTCATTTCTCTCCCTATATTAGTTTATCAATAACACGAATTCAGTCACTGGCAAGCAGTGATGGAGGAACATATTTTCAACTGAACGAATTCCTTCGCAGAATGTTTCAAATAAATAATATGGTTAAACTTTAATGAAAGTGTACTCTAATCATTAAATAACTAATATTAATCATAACTAAATATTAAGTGTCTGTTTATTTTTTTAATTTTTTTTCCGCTGATCAGTTCATTTAAGTCCACTAACTCAAACTCTGACTAACACCAGTGACTGATACTGAACTAGAGCTGATTGAGACACACACAGAGATTTAGTGTGGATTTATTTTTCTTTCTGTTCATTTTTCTTTTCTGTTCAAACACAGGAAAAACTCCTGGTGAAGCGACTGAGATCCACGGGACACTATTATAAAGATGGCGTTTATTAAAGAGGAGAGTGAAGACATGAAGATTGAAGAAGTGATCGGAATGAAACAAGAAGATACTGAGGAACAAACAAAGATGGCGTTTATTAAAGGGAGAGGGAGTGAAAACATGAAGATTGAAGAAACGTTCAGAGTGAAAGAAGAAGATACTGAGGAACAAACAGGTTGGTTTCATTCTCAAAGCTGGACTATTTTGTCCTGTACATGTTCTCAATGAATGGAACGCTCCACGTCTAGGACGACTCACAGGTATCGCACACTGCTCATTCTATTGTGCGCAACAATATTGTTATTTAAAGACATTATGAAATTAAGATCATGTCTGTACTGTACATTTATGTTGTGACTGTACAATTAAACACAATCGTTGCTATCCTCAGTCACTGAAGATTTTACCTCAGGGCGTACGTTAACTGAACTGATTGAGAATCTCACCTAAAAGTCTGCGCTATACATTACTTTTTTTTGCACATAGTACTGGTTTTACAGAGGTTAAGGTTAGCGTTTAGGTAAGTATACGATCTCTGTAAACAACCATAAGTAGTGCAGTTCATCACTTAAACAGGACAAAGGATATTAATGTCCTATACAGGGCACACAAAATACAAACCTTAACAAATGTTTTCTCACACACACACACAGACACACACAAAACGTATTTGCCAAAAATGGCAGACTGCCAAAACAGAACACCCAACATTAAAGGTGCTCTAAGCGATGTCACGCGTTTTTTAGGCCAAAACATTTTTTGTCACATACAGCAAACATCTCCTCGCTATCCACTAGCTGCCTGTCCCCTGAACACACTGTAAAAAAAACACGGTCTCTATAGTCCGCATAAGCTCCACAAACTGCAACAAAAACAAACATGGGCAGTCTGGACCACGAAACATAATAAACAGTGCTCCAGCCAATAGCCGACAAGAATGATTTCCACCCCCGAATCATTTTTGTCAGCTATTGGCTGGAGCACTGTTTATTATGTTTCGTGGTCCAGACTGCACCAGTTTGTTTTTGGTGCCGTTTTTGGAGCTTGTGGCGACTACAGAGACCGCGTTTTTTTACAGTGTGCTCAGGGGACAGGCAGCTAGCGGATAGCGAGGAGATGTTTGCTGTACGTGACAAAAAATGTTTTGGCTTAAACGCGTGAGCACCTTTAAGTCAATTTTGTTTATGTAGACCAATATCACTAGTCACAATCCAAACAACATCCATCCGTTTTGGTTGAGCACTTGAAAATACTGCTTCATTTTCCTATAACTAATTAGAAAAGTTTAAAGTTTTATTATAAAGTATTAAATTATTATGAAAAACTAATTTCTTAACTTTTGTCAGGAAATATCATGCATCCACTGGGAGAAAAAAAAAAACTCTCTTCTTTACACTGGAGATAAACTATCAAATTTCTAGTATCTAGTAGTATATCAGATTTCTAGTATTATTTTTTCATAATTTTTACCCAAATTAAAAAAGCTTTTTCATTTATACTGGAAGCCGGAGGGCACTTTCGGAGAGAAAGTTAAGATAAAGGGGTTTGAGTGACTAATAATCAAAGTTTAACCTGTTAAAAAAATATTTATTTAATGTTATGTGTTATATTTAATCTGCAATAATGTGAACTTTTATAAAGAGCAGTTTGGCCATTAACTTTAATTGTTATGCATTAAAGGTGTGGTATGTAAGCTTTTCACTTTACTAATTCATGCGTTCATGACCTCAAGGCTAGATTACTGTAATGCTTTACTGGGTGGTTGCCCTGCTCACTTAATAAACAAACTCCAGCTGGTCCAAAACGCAGCAGCTCGAGCTCTTACTAGAACAAGGAAGTATGACCATATTAGCCCGGTTCTGTCAACACTTCATTGGCTCCCTATTAAACATCGAATAAATTTTAAAATCTTGCTTATTACTTACAAAGCACTAAATGGTTTAGCTCCCCAGTATTTGAGCGAACTCTTAACGCATTATACTCCATCACGTCTATTGCGGTCTCAAAACTCTGGCCAGTTGATAATACCTAGAATATCAAAATCAACTGCAGGCGGTCGATCCTTTTCCTATTTAGCGCCTAAACTTTGGAACAGTCTTCCTAGCATTGTTCGGGAAGCAGACACACTCTGTCAGTTTAAATCTAGACTAAAAACGCATCTCTTTACTATGGCTTACACATAAAACATTATCAATTTCTATTACTCAAATCAGTAAATGATTGTCAGGCTGCATTAACTAGGTCAGCCGAACCGGGAACACTTCCCATAACACCTGATGTACTCGTTACATCATAAGAAGAATGGCATCTACGCTAATGTTAGTCTCTCTGTTTATACCGAGGTTTACTGCAGTCAGCCAGATCCAGGCCGTATCCAGATCAGATGGTGGACCAACGCCTGGACATGACCAACGCATCCCTGAAGTGTCTGCAGAGAACATGTCAAATAAACTCCCCGTAAATGCTGCATCGACACGACATCCTCATTAAACCCGTCTTTGGCGTGACGACTCCAATCTCTCGAATAATCTAACAAATATCTATTTGCCTAATATGAATTAAGACCTGCTATGTTGCCAGAATTATAATCATACACTGTTTGTTCGTCGGCCAGAGGAGAACTGGCACCCCGACTGAGCCTGGTTTCTCCCAAGGTTTTTTTCTCCATTCTGACCCTGAAGGAGTTTTGGTTCCTTGCCACCGTTGCCTCTGGCTTTTGGCTTGCTCAGTTGGGGACACCTAAATTTCTTCTATATTACCGATCTGCCCGCATTGATGCTATATGATACTTGAAATTAGCTGGATAACATCACCGTTTCACCAGAACGGCTGTACAAATTCTGTTGCATTATTTTACTTTTAACAATGTGAAGCTGCTTTGAAACAATTGGACTTGTTAAAAGCGCTATATAAATAAAGGTGATTTGATTTAAAGCATAAAAATACCATAATATGCTTGCGGATATGTAGGGAACATGCTAAATTCACCAACTTGTTTCTCTGAAAAATAATGCTACAGCCAGTTATTCTTTGAAATTCTTTATACTTTGAAAAGTACGTTCTGTGTCGGAATGTCTGGTTTTGTTTTGGTCTGTGAATTAACGCGCGCCGCCAGTTTACCCAATAGTATTTCGACACCACGGGTTGCCAGTTGGTGGAAAACACAGCATATTACAGTAGCCATGGAAGCCAGCAAACAAACTGGGTCAGAGATCGCAGATTCTACCCCACCTGAGAATAAAAGAAAAACCTCTATGAACGAGAGCATATTAAAACATGGATAAATCAACTCAACTTACAATTTCATTGTCAATTGTGCTTGCTTCTGATTCCTGTCCTAAAACTGGCAACCCGCGTGAGTGTCGAGTCTGAGTAGGAGGGGGCGGTGGAAACGAAAATCTCCACTATTTGAATTTGGACTGCAGTACCCATTCTGCCTTTAATATGAGGAGAGTCTCTGCATGAAAGACCCGCGACTGCAGATCAACGTGCTGCTACATTTCTCTTCGATATGGTAGGAAATTAAATGTGGAGGATGTTAACCGACAAGATGATCGACAGGCTAGTTTACGGTGTCAGTATGTGACAGAGAGCGACCGTTAAAAAAGACGCAATTGTATGACATGATTGTATGATAGTATGTCCGAAATTTACTCTTTTACTACACTCAAAGGTATGTTCACTAAAAGAGTAGACACTTTTAGGGTGTATAAGTAGGCGAATTGGGACACAGCAAAAGGCTTCCAGAGATCGCTGTAGCAGAATAAACCGCAAATAAAATGCGACGTTCTGACTGATGAAACATGAAGACAATAAACAGACGATTGTGACAGCGTTCCCAGAGATGGAGCAGCATTTACTGCAAACTAATCGATCTGCTCTGATCTCAGAGGATTTTTTTTTGGTTAATTGTGCAGCCCTAGATTAACCTTACACCCAAACAAGCACACAACAAATGCTCATTTCACACAAACAAGTGGCTCTGACAGGATACATGCAAACCTGTATCTAATGTAAATGTACATCAGCAATCATTCTCCATGCTGATTTGCGCATTTTGTCTTTGAAGATTCTGAGGTTCTCGTGGCATATAATTCAGGGTATTTCGCAACTTCATTGAGTTTAGTTGTCCTTACTTTATCACTACGTTACTCCACGCTATTGAAGTCAATCTAAAGTGTGTTGTCAGCTGGTACTTCCAGTAGGTGGCAGTGAACGTGATCGCGACAGCCAAACCATGGCACATTGCTGCACGCCGATATTGTGTTGCAACTGTATATTTAAAAAATGGCGCCTCTTGTGTTGTCATTCCCCTGTTGTACGTGCAAATGATGATTCTTTGTCAACCAATCAACATTCTGCAGTGAGTCTAGCTCCACCCTTTAGGTACATTTATGCATTTGGCAGACGCTTTTATCCAAAGCGACTTACATTGCATTCAAGGTACACATTTTTACATTTATTTATTTATGTATTTATTTTTTGTCAGTTCTTGCTTTCCCTGGGAATCGAACCCATGACCTTGGCGTTGCTAGCGCCACGCTCTTATTGTTTGAGCTACAGGAAATGATTGCGTACTGTACTGCACCGCTCGGTGGAAACGAGCCAATAGAAAATATGTATTGGTCTGTTTTCATAAGATCTAATGGCACCTGAAGAAAGATTAGATGCCAAAATCAGGTATAATAAGCACAGTTTCTTTACTACAATGGGGCTTAAATCCTGCCTGGTTTTCACAAATACAGTTTGTGGCAATCTTTAGGCACCTCATGATCCGATCCGATTCCGATTCTGGGAGTCACTATCCAATTCCAAAACAGTTCTTAATCTTTTTTCTTTATTATTAATGAATTGGTTTCCTAATCTTAAAATCTTTTTATTTAAATACATATGTAATTACAAGTGCTTTTAAAATAGTTACATTAAAAATTTTTATTGTAATATACAATTGTATGAATTTTAAATATATAAACTAATGTAGCTTCAAAACATAAAAGCAAGTAGCCTAGTAAATAAAGAGGAACAACGATATAATAAACAATAAACAAAGAGTGCTTTCAGTATTTATGAACATTTTCCATTCATTTCACACATTTTTTTTTTTTTTGAATTTTGTTGTTTTACTGATGACATCATAAGCCCTGTTTCCACCAAAATTACCCGGAACGATTTGTCCCAGGAACTCTTTTTTTCCTTAGACCTGCTGCTGTCTGCATTTCGATTGTGGTCTAAAGTACCGTGAAGATTAGTCCGATGATGAAGGACTGCACGCAACTTTCCAGAGCCCACTGGATTTCGTCCTCTGCAAATAAACGTAATAAAGCCTGAACCTCATAGTCGGGCCATCAGTCGTATTTTTTAAACTCCACTGTTGATTTGAATAGCAAACGACTCTCAATGCACGCACAACAACTGAGCTTAGTTTGTTATATCCAAAAAAGTTATATCCATGTTATTCCTCTCTTGTTATTCCAAGCATACTTAATTCACTCATCATTTTAGCTGTAAAAGTCCACTTTATGTCACGGTAACGGATGACAAATGTAAATTTACAGATTTGCATTTCGACTCGAGTTAACTCGCATAATAACTTTGACTGTTTGTCCTTTTGAACAAATAACGGTTGCTTGTTCGGCGCCATGGCCGCTGACGTTAGCATTATTTATTTGCTATAATCTCTGTGAGCCGAGTCTGACCACTTTAAGATTAAAAACTTTAAGATTAAACAAGTCACCTTGGAAGCTTTGGTTGCCATAGAAACATGACATGTTCTTGAGAATGCACATGCGCGTTAGCTGGAGCAACCTGAAATATGAGCTTTTTTATGCAATTTGAGCATCATAAAAAACATTTATGTGATGGTCACCTGAGATTTTGTTGCCGAGTTGAAATATATTATTTAACATGATCAAATCAAATCACCTTTATTTATATAGCGCTTTTAACAAGTCCAGTTGTTTCAAAGCAGCTTCACATTGTTCACAACAGGAAAATAATGCAACAGAATTTGTACAGCCGTTCTGGTGAAAAGGTGATGTTATCCAGCTAATTTCAAGTATCATATAGTGTCAATCCGGGCAGATCAGTAATATAGATGAAATTTAGGTGTCCCCAACTGAGCAAGCCAAAAGCCAGAGGGTCAGAATGGAGAAAAAAACATTGGGAGAAACCAGGCTCATTCGGGGTGCCAGTTCTCCTCAAACAGTGTATGATTATAATTCTGGCACCATTGCAGGTCTTAAGTCATATTAGGTAAATAGATATTCGTAGGATTATTTGAAAGATTGGAGTCGTCACACCGAAGACGGGTTTAATGAGGATGTCGTATCGATGCGGCATTTACGGGGGGAGTTTATTTGACACGCTCTCTGCAGACATTTCAGGGATGCGTTGGTCATGTCCAGGCGCAGGTCCACCATCTGATCTGGATACGGCCCGGATCCGGCTGACTGCAGTAAACCTCGGGATAAACAGAGAGACTAACATTAGCGTAGATGCCATTCTTCTTATGATGTAATGAGTACATCAGGTGTTATGGGAAGTGTTCCCGGTTCCGGCTGACCTAGTTAATGCACCCTAACAATCATTTACTGATTTGAATAATAGAAATTGATAATGTTTTATGTGTAAGCCATAGTAAAGAGATGCGTTTTTAGTCTAGATTTAAACTGACAGAGTGTGTCTGCTTCCCGAACAATGCTAGGAAGATTGTTCCAGAGTTTAGGCGCTAAATAGGAAAAGGATTGAGCGCTTGTAGTTGATTTTGATATTCTAGGTATTATCAACTGGCCAGAGTTTTGAGACCGCAATAGACGTGATGGAGTATAATGTGTTAAGAGTTCGCTCAAGTACTGGGGAGCTAAACCATTTAGTGCTTTGTAAGTAATAAGCAAGATTTTAAAATTTATACGATGTTTAATAGGGAGCCAGTGCAGTGTTGACAGAACCGGGCTAATATGGTCATACTTCCTGGTTCTAGTAAGAGCTCGAGCTGCTGCGTTTTGGACCAGCTGGAGTTTGTTTATTAAGCGAGCAGGGCAACCACCCAGTAAAGCATTACAATAATCTAGCCTTGAGGTCCTGAACGCATGAATTAACTGTTCAGCATTTTGCATTGAAAGGATGTGCCGTAATTTTGATATATTTTTAAGATGGTAGAATGCAGTTTTACAGATGTTAAAAATGTGGCTTTCAAATGAAAGATTGGTATCAAAGAGCACACCCAGGTTCCCAACTGACAACGAGGACTTGACAGAGCAGCCATCGAGTGTTAGACAGTATTCTAGGTTACTACTTGCAGTTTTTTTGTCCAATAATTAAAAATTCTTTTTTTTCTGATTTAAGTTGCAGGAAATTACTAGACATCCAATGTTTTTTATCAGCTATGCATTCCGTTAATCTTGTGAATTGGTAAGTTTCGTCAGGGCGTGAAAAAATATAGAGCTGAGTATCGTCAGCATAACAGTGAAAACTAATGCCATGCCTCCTAATGATATCTCCCAGTGGTAGCATGTACAGGGTGAAGAGCAACGGTCCTAGCACTGAGCCCTGCGGTACTCCATACTGAACTTGTGACATCTCTTCATTTACTGCTACAAACTGATAACGGTCAGATAAGTATGATTTAACCCATGCCAATGCAATTCCACTAATGCCAACATAATTTTCGAGTCTATTCAAAAGAATGTTGTGGTTGATAGTATCGAATGCAGCGCTAAGATCGAGTAACACTAATAGAGAGATACAACCACGATCGGATGATAAGAGTAAATCATTTGTAACTCTGATGAGAGCAGTCTCAGTACTATGATGCGGTCTAAATCCTGACTGGAAATCCTCACAGATACCATTTCTTTCTAAAAAAGGAACATAATTGTGAAGACACTGCCTTTTCCAGTATTTTTGACAGAAAGGGTAGATTTGAGATTGGCCTGTAATTGACTAATTCTGTAGGATCAAGTTGAGGTTTTTTAATAAGTGGTTTGATAATAGCCAACTTAAAAGTTTTCGGTACATATCCTAATGACAAAGCTGAGTTAATGATATTAAGAAGAGGATCTATGACCTCTGGTAGCATCTCTTTTAATAGCCTAGTCGGTATAGGGTCGAGCATTCATGTTGTTGATTTAGATGGTTTAGCCAATTCTTCCTCTTCTGATACTGATACTGATACTGTAGTAGACAGTTGCATGGTTATAATTTTCTTCCTAATATTATCGATCTTACATGTAAAGAAGTTGATAAAGTCATTACTGCTGTGCTGTTTACAACCATCAGAAGTAGAAGCTTTATTTTTGGTTAACTTAGCCACTGTATCAAATAAATACCTAGGGTTGTGTTTGTTTTCTTCTAAGAGAGTCGAGAAATAAGCAGATCTAGCAGTTTTTACGGCCTTTCTGTATGCGATCATGCTCTCTTTCCATGAATTACGAAAAACCTCTAGTTTTGTTTTCTTCCAGCTGCGCTCCATCTTTCTGGCTGCTGTTTTAAGGCCCGGGTGTGCTTGTTGTACCACGGCAACATGAGTAGCCTGCATTATTACCATGCGCTTGCATTAAATCTGCCCACTTTCTAATGGCTGAGAGAGAGAGCTTGTGTTTTTTTTTTTTTTTTTTTTTTTTTTTAAACCTTATTTCCTGTTTCACACTTTTCTTATCCTAATTTTACAATTTGCAAGTTACACAAAACACACAAGCTGTGCTGACTGACTTTGATCACGGCCAGGTGTCCTCCGAGTCCGCTCGTCTCGGGTATTACACACAATGCTAAACAGACTCAGGACCCGAAGTAATAGATTGAGACCCGACCCGGACCCTTACCATTTAAAATATAGACCAGAACCCGTCTCGGGAGCTCCATGTAGATTTCTAACTCAAACAAGGAACAGGTGACAAACGAGGAGCTGAGAACATGAGGAAATATGTGTTCTTGTGGGCTTGTGAAACATCATCAGTGGCTGCCCAAGTACTGTTCCAATTCAAAGTTCACATCTAGCCAAGTACAGTTCAAATCCCCGGATGTGTCCTTGATTCGCCCGCCCTTTTTATCGAGAATGCATCGAGAGATGACTTGTGCGGACCTGAGTCAGCCAGGTATCCCAGAATGCATCTCGCACTAACCAACAAGCATCAATAGAGGATGAGAAAACCTGCATACTGTAATAATACTACTATTATTGTGTCACAATATAGTTTTGAGAGTTTTTCAGGCAGGAATGTACTTGTTTAAATCTCAAATCTGTGGTTTATTTATGAAAAGAGCACCTAATTGAAAATATGATCTGACGTTTTTGGACGTTGTGAGATCCAGGCGATCACCATGCTCATTATCCCGCCGAAAGCAGCTTTTCCTCGGCTAGTTTTTCTGATGTTTGCCATAGGCTCTGATGTCTCTGTAGTGGTTAAACATGGGATATAATTTGTCTTGTGTACCTATATCTAATGGGCTATCTTTGGTCTCATGAATCGAGACCAAGTTCCTGAGTCAAACTTGGCAAGTCCAAACTATGTAGTTTGTGTACTTGGTGTTGAGAAACTCTGGGTCTCCAGGACCTCTGGCTTAATGGGTAGGATCTAGTCTACATTTTGTTGGTTTTGATGCTTTACAAGTCTAAATGTCTTGATTTCTGTTGCTTTGTTCAATTAAACTGGGGTTAACTTGTATTGTTCTCTTTTCACCTTAGGCCTAATGCCACTGAAAGAGGAGAGTCAAGAACTGAATGAAAAGGAAGACAAAGATCAGTATGAGAAATATGAATTCATAACTGGAGAAAACATTTTTAGTTGCTCACATACTAGAAAGAGTTTTGATCAACATAGAAACCTTAAAGCCCACATGAGAGTTCACACTGGAGAGAAGCTTTATACATGCCAACAGTGTGGAAAGAGTTTCACTCATCATGGAAGTCTTAACGTCCACATGAGAATTCACACTGGAGAGAAGCCTTTCATCTGCCAACAATGTGGAAAAAGTTTCATTAAAAAAGAAATCCTTAAAGTCCACATGAGAATTCATACTGGAGAAAAGCCTTACACGTGCCAACAGTGTGGGATAAGTATGTCTACAAAACGAAGTCTTAACAGGCACTTGAGAGTTCACACTGGAGAAAAGCCGTACACCTGCCAGCAGTGTGGAAAGAGTTTCACTGAAAAACAAAGCCTTAAAAGCCACATGAGAGCTCACACTGGAGAAAGGCCTTTCATTTGCCAGCAGTGCGGAAAGAGTTTCACTCTAATAGGAAGTCTTAAGGCACACATAAGAATTCACACTGGAGAGAGTCCTTACGTCTGTCAACAGTGTGGAAAGTGTTTCACTAGCAAAGGAAACCTTGATATCCACATGAGAGTTCACACTGGAGAAAGGCCTTTTACCTGCCAACAATGTGGAAAAAGTTTCATTCAAAACGGAGCCCTTAAAAGCCACATGAGTATTCACAATGGAAAGAAGCCTTACACATGCCCTCAGTGTGGAAGGAGTTTCTGTCAACAAGCAAGCTTTATAGTCCACATAAGAATTCACACTGGAGAGAAGCCTTTCACTTGCCAACAATGTGGAAAAAGTTTCATTAAAAACAAAGGCCTTAAACTCCACATGAGAATTCACACTGGAGACACGTGCAAACTGTGTGGGGAGAGTTTTGACCAGCTTAGAAACCTTAAAGCTCACACGATGGTTCACAGTGGAGAGAAGCCTTTCGCCTGCCAACAGTGTGGAAAGTGTTTCACTAAAAAAGGAAACCTTGAAGTCCATATGAGAGTTCACACTGGAGAAAAGCCGTTCATATGCCCTCAGTGTGGAAAGGGTTTTGATCAGCAAGGAAACCTTACAATCCACATGAGAGTTCACACTGGAGAGAAGCCTTTCACCTGTCAACAATGTGGAAACAGTTTCGCTAAAAAACAAAGTCTTGAACGCCACATGAGCATTCACACTGGAGGGAAGCCTTACACATGCCTTCAGTGTGGAAAGGGTTTCCTTCAAAAAGGAGGCCTTATAGTCCACATGAGAATTCATACTGGAGAAAAGCCATTCAGATGTGATCAGTGTGGAAGTAGTTTCAGACGTAAAATATTCCTTAATAAACACATGAGGATTCACTTATGAGAGAACTCTTTTATATGCCATCAGTGTGGAATGAGTTTAACAGACTGGGAACAATCGTGAATCGTGTAAGAACTCGCAACAGAAAGAAGCCTGTCATGTGCAATCACAGAGGAAAGAGTGATTGAGTGATGACAAAGACCTGAAACATTTGCGAACTCGTTGTCACATTTGTTTTTTTTTTCTTTTATTTGGTAATTCTCCTGATCTCATAGATGATCTTTTCATGTGCTTCCCTTCATTTGTTATATTCTCATTGGTTTGTTTTGTCATGCAATGCTCTGCTCTGTTTGTTAGGCTTGTTCGACTTCACGCAGCATTGCGCAGATCGACGTATGACTTAAAGCAGTGTATGCCGGTTAGAAATTTTATCTTGATTTGAGACTGCTCCGACGCCACGTCACTGTGATGTATGGCATCAAAGTACAGCAAGAGTGATTTGACAGACGGCTGATTCAGACATAAGGTGTGTTCAACATCAGCTGCGGCTGGATGTAACCGATTGGCGAGAGTTGCCGCTTGCAGTCAGGGAGGAGCTGAAAATGGAGATGTGAAGTTGGATACTTTCTCCTTCCCATATTGATGCTTGTGCTGTCTGCATATAATATGACACGACACAATATAATATTGCGACTTCATTAAGAGCTTTTACTGTTATAAAGATTGGAGAAGCTCCGCCGGCTCCGAGTGAGTCATCCGCTCTTGCAATATTATGATGCCATGTGTATATATTGCTCTCATGTTTCATTGTTCCTTTGTCTAGCTTTGTTTGTGTAATCTCTGTTGGTGAGTTTTAGTTCATGTTTATTTCATATTTCAAGTCTAGTTTCAAGTCAAGCCAGGTATTTGTTTATTTTGTATTTTGTTATAATAAACTGCACATGGGTTCTTACCGCAACTCGCCTTCAGTGGACTTCCTCACACATTCTAGAAAGAAAAATTTCCCTTTGACCGAGATGGTTTTGGAGAGCTGAAATCATTGACTGAAATAGCCAAAATACGCCATTGGTGAAGGGCTAATGAAAGCTCTTTTTCATGCACATGGACAATCTATAACATATGTGGGCACTAGGTCTGGTTGACAATAAAATTAGTAGTATGAATGAGTAATATGTTTTTAAAAGGTTAGTTCACCTAATAATGAAAATTCTGTCATTTACCTCATGGTCTCAGGTCTGGGTTGACAATGACTACGTTTACATGGACAGCAGTAATCTAATTATTGACCTTATCCAGAATAAGACAATATTCTGATTAAGGTGTTTACATCGCTGTTTACATGGTCGCTTCTTAATCAGAGTATTGTCTTAATCAGGTTAATATCGGAGTATTGTTGTCCATGTAAACGTACTGAATGTTACGAATAAAATTAATGAATGACTTGCACATCGCTGTTGCTTCCTTTGGTGAGGGAGGTAGAAGTGTTGGAGGATGACCTGAAGATTTTCTTCCCTCACCGTCGGGTTGTATAATCTATAATGAATGTATAATCACCGTCACCACTTGCAGCACCACAGAAGATCAACAATCTATAGTACACTGGACAACCATCAGCCCCCTAAACAACGGGATCAATGATCGGAACCCTCATCTGACAAACCATCTCCAAAAATTACAACAAAAGCCCCGTTTCCACCAAAATTACCCGGAACAATTTGTCCCAGGAACTTTTTGACCCCCAGACCTGTTGCTGTCTGCATTTCGATCATGGTCTAAAGTACCGTGAAGATTAGTCCGATGATGAAGGACTGCACGCAACTTTCCAGAGGCCACTGGATTTCGTCCTCTGCAAATAAACTTAATAAAGCCTGAACCTTGTCGTCGGGCCATCAGTCGTATTTTTTAAACTCCACTGTTGATTTGAATGGCAAACGACTCTCAATGCATGCACAGCAACTGACTTTTTGGTTGAAATAAAATGCTGCATGGACTCAACCAATCATCATGTTCATTGCCCAAGTCCCACCCCCATAAGTTCCTGAACTTTGAAAAAGTACTACCAAGCAGGGCCATTAATTTTTTACCCGGAACTTTATTTAGACCCTGGTTCCTGTGGTCGAAACACACAGAGTACCACCCCAAAGTCCCTAGTTCCTGGGGAAATGCAGCTAAAGAGACAACCATACGACATGCTACAATCACCACAACAACATCCGGGGGGTGATCACAACCTGACGGCGAGGGAAGAAAATCTTCAGGTCATCCTCCAATACTTCCTGTCGTCACTTTGTGGTTCCACTTCTGCATCTGTAGTTCTAATGTTTTTTTAGAGCATCGACAGAGCGAAGTTGTCTCGGAGGCAGGTGAGGTGGGGGGTTTTTTCATCATCCCCTCTCTCCACCGGAAGTTAGCATGCATGCAAAAGTTACTTTCTTCCTCCACTGTCCAGAATTTCCACTTCTCCTAAAGCATTTGGATCCTCAGTAAGTTGACTTCCATCGGGTGGCAATGGTGCCTGTGCATCCGCAGACTTCTCAACATGTTAAAGGTTCTTTCACAGTCCTGACATTTGTAGGTTCTCTCGAGGGGAGATTGGCTGGTATCTGTGATCAACTCAGCGTCCTTTGAAAGCTCATCTCTGCTGTCTCCCTGGTTTCCTGAGGGTCCAGGGTTCTTCATATTCCTTACTTTGTCTGTAACCAGCAGATTTGCCCGGGGATGCCGGCGTGACACCTCACCTTACGCCGGTAGATGGACTTACCGGAAGCTTCCCACCCTCCCCAGCGGCTGCCACAAGGAGGTGCCTGGGCCGCGTACCTACCCTCCCATAAGAAAAGAGTCATAGTTACTATAGCCATTTACCAGTGCTTCATTGAATTTCTTCACTTTGACTTTCAGTGTAGAGGTCGGCGTGGGACTGTTTTTTTTTTTTTCCCGTCCCGCTCCCGCTAGGTTCTAACAGAATGTCGCTGACTGATGACGGTTTAAGTACCGAATGTCTCTCCTCTAGAATCTGTCCACAAAGGCTGAATGTTCTCTCTGACGGTGCTCTTGTGAACGGGATGTAAAGAACATCATATATTGCCAGGTTCACAGCAGGGAACTGGGAACTGTCTAAACGCCACCACTGCAGAAAGTTTTGTTCACTTCAAGTTCAAGCATGGATATGTTGATGTCAAAGGATGTTGGGAGCAGCCAGGCTATTGTCAGATCGCCCGTGCCTGTTCAAAGCACACCAAAGTAAGAGCCGTGGGAATGCAGACCTCTAATTCAGAGCACTGGGCAGAAATCACATTGCGTCAATACCGCACACATAATCCGCGCACATGCTCCAAAGTTTGAAATAAATAAAAATAAATCAGCACAAATACTTAAACAATACAAAACGAAAATAAACATGCTGAGAGCAGCAAACAAGGCATTAGGCCTTGCCTCTAACAATGAAGCCTTCCATTCTACAGCCCTTGGCTGTCCCTGGCCCAACTAGCCTCCCACACGCAAACACACTAGCTTCCACGTTTATATGGTATAGATCTTCAATTTTATTAACATAACAGGAAAACAGCAGGGTGGGGGTGAGTGATCTATGTTAGGCAGCCTGCACTGGGTGAGGCTGCCCTTCTCTGCAGAAACTTTGTCTGTATGTGAATGGCCTTCTTGCAAGAATAAAATACTTTGAAAACAAGTGGGATTGGTTTTCATTACAATCTCACCACTAAAGAGTTAAAATTTCCATGACACCCTATAGCCCTTCGTCTTCCCCTCTGAAGCCTTGCGGCTTGGAGAAGCCGCAGGACTTTCAGTCACCAGCCTCGCCTAAGCGAGAGGATCCCTCGGCTCCGCCTTTGGTTGCTGATCCCTTTGCTCCATTTCGACCGGTTGACCTGCTGGCTTCGCCTCGGCTCCACCAGAGACCCTTGGCCTTGCAGCTTTACCAGGCTTCCTCGTCCCTCCGGTTCCACCTTGGTCAGCCGCCACCCAGCCTACACTACGGACTTGTGAACCATCCGTGACACCCATAATTCAAAATGCAGTAGGCTCGCCAGGAATAAGGTGGATAACATAAAGCAATGTTATTTTACTTATTTATTCATTCATTAATTCATTCATTTTTTTATAGATGTGCATTCAAAGGGTTTTTGAATGAAAAGGTACGTTTTCTGTACAATGAAGTTCTATAATAAAATGCATGTCACAAGTAAAATGGCTAAACAAAAATAAACTTATACAGCCTTATACAACTTATACAGTTATCTTTCCAAGCTGTTTTTGTTTGTTTTGTTCGATCAATCTTTTAAATTTATATTTAGCATCAAACAAACAATAAAATTCTTGCTCACAGTAGTAAAAAAAAAGACTAAAGATTAAAAGATAAGATAAAAAAAAAAATGATTGCACAACCACCAACTAGGTGATATGCAACAAGAATGCACGCTTCTTATTAGTGTCCATTCCCATGACTTCTAGGCTACATTCAAAATCATACTATACTTCCCTACTATATAATAGGCGAAAAACAGTATGTGACAAAAGACAAACCCGATTCCAAAAAAGTTGGGACACTGTACATTGTGAATAAAAGCAGAATGCAATGATGTAGAAGTTTCAAATTTCAATTTTTTATTCAGAATACAACATCGATGACATATCAAATGTTTAAACAGAAAATGTATAATTTTAAGGGAAAAATAAGTTGATTTTAAATTTCATGGCATCAACACATCTCAAAAAAGTTGGGACAAGGCCATGTTTCCCACTGTGTGGCATCCCCTCTTCTTTTTATAACAGTCTGCAAACGTCTGGGGACTGAGGAGACAAGTTCCTCAAGTTTAGGAATAGGAATGTTGTCCCATTCTTGTCTAATACAGGCTTCTAGTTGCTCAACTGTCTTAGGTCTTTGTCGCATCTTCCTCTTTATGATGCACCAAATGTTTTCTATGGGTTAAAGATCTGGACTGCAGGCTGGCCATTTCAGTACCCGGATCCTCCTTCTACGCAGCCATGATGTTGTAATTGGTGCTGTAATGTCAAAATGTCTCACTTTCAACATTTGATATGTCATCTATATTCTATTGTGAATTTGTAAATTATTGCATTCCTTTTTTATTCACAATTTGTACAGTGTCCCAACTTTTCTATCGGGTTTGTAGATAGATATATATATATATATCTATGGCGGTGGCGTGCAGGAGCTTCTCGGCGTCGTTTCTCGAAGTCTACGGCGGTTGACATAAACTGGTTTGTGACTGGATCTAAATTATATCTGAGGGAGTTAATGAAGATGATGATATGGAGTTTGATGATTGTAGATTTAGTAAGTAGTGGGAAAGGATGAGAAAAGAGGAAAAGTGGACAAAATGAAGGCAATATGGCGTAAAACAGGGATTAGAAGGAAATAGCTCAGATGAATATAATAGGGTTGTCTGGAAAAAGGTTGTGAGAGAGGAATTTAAAATAATTCTTAAATTCAGAAAGGAAGATGAGCATGTTAATCTAAGTCCAATAATGTTGTCTAGAGAATTGAAGAAAAAGTTAGGAGAAGTGGATATTGCTAAGATTTTGAGAGATGAAAGTCTGTTAGTAATATGTAAAACAAGAACAAAAAAAAAACAAAGCTGTAAAAATCGGCAGTATAGACGGTTTCATCGAACGCGCGTTGCCACGGTTATGCGCCTGGCCCGAAGTTAACTTCCGGTCTGTGTTTGTTTATCGGTCTGACTAATGGCTAGTATGGCGCACTACTCAGTAGAAACACATTTTTGACGTACTATTCTTGGATAACATGATATAAATATTAATGATCAAGCAGAGAGTATATGACACCAGCGCAAAAACAGTGTGTGTGACTCACCAAAAAGTCTTGAAAGTGTCATAAATATCCAGTCTGACTGCATACGAGAGCAGCGTCTAATGTCATTTAGACTGTCTGTCTAATGTAATTTACTTGTTACTTATTTTGCTTGTTATCAGAAATAATCTACTCTAGAGGTAACTTATTCTGGCTGCGTTTACACAAGGCATTAACATGCGATCACCGTGTCCGATCAAGTAGATCGGCTCATTGGTCGATCAGGACACAGCGTGTTTATATTTGCTCACATCAAGTGGTCGCCATCTGGATAACTGATCGGATTTATGTTTCCCGCAAAATATTTAAATTGGGTATGTAATAGGCCTTTATCACGAATTGTGTAAAACAACTTTCGCTTTATCCTCTATTAATGGCAGTACCCATAGAGCATGGAATTTCTGTGATGCATTCATATACACTCAATCTCAAATAGGGTACTTTATCTACAAGTTTGTTTCCCAACATTAATATTATATTATGAAACAAAGAAACACGTTATTCCGACGCATTGCATGATTGAAAGGCGAGTGCGCAAGCATTTATATAGGCTACTGTACAGAGAACGGCATTACACGGTCCTTAAAGGGTTAGTTCACCCACAACTTAACATTCTGTCATTAATTACTCATCCTCATGTCGTTCAAAACCCGTCAGACCTTCGTTCATCATGAAGATGAATATACTTTTCTTCTCTAAGGTCTTACGGGTTGGGATTGACATGAAGGTGAGTAATTAATAACAGGTTTCCCCCACTCTATATTACAGACAGAAATGGGAGATTATTTATAATAAACATGCTAAAACATATAAATGAAGTTAATGTTGCACAATTAAAACGAAAAATATGATAACGCATTAAAAAGATAACGCAGCCTCTGTTGTTATTGATTCTTTGCGGACGTCTACCAGAAATTAAATTTGGGCCACACAAGCGCGTATGTGCTGTAACGTTTGTTTATGTTGTTGCCGTTGAAACCATCTATATACAAGAAAATAGTGAATGAAAGAAAGATTCTAGGTGAGAGAAGAATGAAACGGGATGATAACAGGCATTCCAATCGACGAAGACCTAGAAAAAGTCAAACAAAGTATATCTGGAGGTGAAGGGAGTAGAATAAAAAGGTTGCAAAAAAAAACCCAAAAAACAATGAATGGGGAAAGGATTGATAGTTTATCAGTTCTTTTGGAGTTTCAGGAATCAGTGCTTCCAGGAAAAAGTCTAAATTGGATATATGAGCTTCTCAGTGAGATTCAAGAGATTCAAGAGTTCAAGAGTTTTATTTGTCACATACACAGTTATATACAGAATATACAACCGGCAGTGAAATGTAAACAGGTCCGCTCCATGGACAGTGCAAATTCACAGTTAAAAACACAAGGAGAAAATTATATAGAAATAGGATAAAAAAGTACTATCTATATATATATATATATATATATATATATATATATATATATATATATATATATGTCTATATCTGTAGAATTATAAATAATCAAGTCAAGAGAAAAAAAAAAAGGTAACAAATAAGGATAAAGTGGAATAAAATAATTGAAGTAGACTGTGCAGTGAGTAAACTGTAGACTTATAAATATGTGGTTAACAAATGTATAAAGAGTATAATGTGCAAACAGGTTTATAACAAGTTGTTACACAGTAACAACGAGAACAGAAAGTGCAGTGCAATGACAGTGTATCGATGTTTATCCTGAAGTGAAGTCACGTGACGTTAAGTTCAGGAGTCTGATGGCCTGGGGGAAGAAGCTTCTCCTGAGTCTCTCAGTTTTGGCCATCAGGCTTGGAAGCGCTTACCAGATGGCAGCAGCGTGAAATGAGGGTTTGCAGGGTGATTAGAGTCCTTGATGATCTTGGTAGCTCTACCTTTGCAGCGTTTGGTGTAGACGTCCTGCAGAGACGGGAGAGCTGACCCTGAGATACGTTCGGATAAGCGCACTACTCTTTGCAGGGCTTTGCGGTCATGACTGGTGCTGTTCCCATACCACGCTGTGATGCACTGAGTTAAAACACTTTCTATCGCCCCTAAATAGAAAGTTTTCAGGATAGATGGTGAAACCCTGAATTTCCTCAGCTGGCGCAGGTGGTACAGTCTTTGCCTGGCTTTTTTCACCTGTGTCTGAATGTGAGCAGTCCAGGTCAGGTCCTCGGAGATGTTTACTCCCAGGTACTTGAAGCTGCTCACTCTCTCTACTGGTGACCCGCTGATCATGAGGGGGAGTATGTCCGTTGCTGTCTCTTCCTGAAGTCCACAATCATTTCTTTGGTCTTGCCAACATTCAGAGAGAGACAGTTGTCCTGGCACCATGATGTTAGATGCTCCACCTCGTCCAAGTATGCCGTCTCATTGTTGTTGGAAATGAGGCCCAGGACAACAGTATCATCAGCAAATTTGATGATAGAGGTGGAGCTGTGTGTGGACAAACAGTCATGCGTGTAGAGAGAGAGTAGAGCAGGGGCTCAGGACACAGCCCTGTGGAGCTCCCACACTCAGGGTGATGGAGGAGGAGGTGGACTGGCCTATTCTCACCACCTGAGGCCTGCCAGTGAGGAAGTCCTCAATCCAGTGGCAGAGAGAAGGATTCAGGCCGAGATCCAGGAGTTTGGAGGTTAGCTTGGTGGGAACTATGGTGTTAAAGGCTGAGCTATAGTCAATAAATAGCAGTCTTACGTAGTTCCCACTTTTGCTGTCGATGTGAGTGAGGGAGGAGTGGAGGACATGAGAGATGGCATCTTCAGTCGATCTATTGGGACGATAGGCAAACTGAAGAGGGTCCAAAGTGTCAGGAATGAAGGCGCAAATGGTGTTTTTAATGAGTCTCTCAAAGACCTTCATGACTATAGACGTGAGAGCCACTGGACGATAGTCATTTAGGCAAGAGGGTTTACTGTTCTTAGGGACAGGGATGATGGTGGATTTTTTGAAGGAGGTGGGGACCACAGATGTAGCGAGGGACTCATTAAAGATAGATGTAAACAACCCGGCGAGCTGATCAGCACAGGACCGCAGAACACGACCTGAAATACCATCCGGCCCGGCAGCTTTCCTGACGTCCACACGCTTGAGTGCTCTCCGAACTTCATCCTCTGAGACAGAGATCACGTGGTTGTTGCTGCTCTGAGTAATTTCCTCTAATGCGCCACTTGGCGGAGTCGCGTTGCCGCGGTTACAGTCAAAGCGAGCGTAGAAAGAGTTTAACTCGTTCACGATCAACGGATCAGCGCTTGCCTCTGCAGAGGATTTAGATCCAAACGAGCAGATGGACCTCAGACCTTGCCACATGCGACACGGGCCGGTCTGAGCATTTCACAATCTGCTCAGTGAGGCCATATATTCCTCCCCCACTTCACTGTTATAGGTGTCAGAAATATGGACATATAGCAGCGGTGTGCAAAGGAAAACAGAGATGCCCTAAGTGTGGAGGTGATCATAGAATTGAAAACTGTGGAGAGAGTGCACAAGATAAGTGCTGTATTTGTGGTGGACAACATAGGGTAACATACAGTGGATGCGATGTAAGGAAATTGAGCAAGTGAAAGCTGTAAACAACATCAGTTATGCAGAGGCAGTGAAGAAGGTGAAATGATGACAACGACAAAGACAGACACAACTCGAGACAAGAGGTTGGTCAAGTAGAGGAAACCAGCTCAACGCTGACAGCAGACAAGCTGGTTTTGTTCATTGCTTATGTAATTAATTGTTCGGAGCAAGTCAAAGGAGCTGAAAAGTTTTTGGGAATTAAAAATATATCTTGGGAAAATATTAATTAAAAGACGGGAAGCCGGGAGGTGCAGGTGATAAAACAACTTGAATATTGTACAATGGAATGCAAGTAATGGTCAAGAGTTTAAAGGATTTATAAAAGGCCTTAGAAAGAAACCAGAAATCATATGTATTCAGTATTTGATTATATTTTAGTATTAAAGGATAATGATATACGCAGTTGCTTCAATGCATTTAGGTGTGTGGTCCTGGCTCCAAACTGAATGTCAGAATGGGAAAGAAAGGTGATTTAAGCAATTTTGAGCGTGACATGGTTGTTGGTGCCAGACGGGCCGGTCTGAGTATTTCACAATCTGCTCAGTTACTGGGATTTTCACGCACAACCATTTCTAGGGTTTACAAAGAATGGTGTGAAAAGGGAAAAACATCCAGTATGTGGCAGTCCTGTGGGCGAAAATGCCTTGTTGATGCTAGAGGTCAGAGGAGAATGGGCCGACTGATTCAAGCTGATAGAAGAGCAACTTTGACTGAAATAACCACTCGTTACAACCGAGGTATGCAGCAAAGCATTTGTGAAGCCACAACACGCACAACAGCAGGGAACAGAATGAGAACATGGATCCATCATGCCTTGTTACCACTGTGCAGACTGGTGGTGGTGGTGTAATGGTGTGGGGGATGTTTTCTTGACACACTTTAGGCCCCTTAGTGCCAATTGGGCATCGTTTAAATGCCACAGCCTACCTGAGCATTGTTTCTGACCATGTCCATCCCTTTATGACCACCATGTACCCATTCTCTGATGGCTACTTCCAGCAGGATAATGCACCATGTCACAAAGCTCGAATCATTTCAAATTGGTTTCTTGAACATGACAATGAGTTCACTGTACTAAAATGGCCCCCACAGTCACCAGATCTCAACCCAATAGAGCATCTTTGGGATGTGGTGGAACGGGAGCTTCGTGCCCTGGATGTGCATCCCACAAATCTCCATCAACTGCAAGATGCTATCCTATCAGTATGGGCTAACATTTCTAAAGAATGCTTTCAGCACCTTGTTGAATCAATGCCACATAGAATTAAGGCAGTTCTGAAGGCGAAAGGGGGTCAAACACAGTATTAGTATGGTGTTCCTAATATTCCTTTAGGTGAGTGTAGGTGTGTAATATTTGTAAAATACGGAATACAATATAGGATTCTTGGGAAAGGAAAGGAGTTGAAATTTATAATAATAGAAGTTTTGATAAAAGAAGGAAATGTTAAAATTATAGATTTTTATAATCTTTGTAAAAGACTATCAATAGAGTTAATGGATTAACTTATTGTACAGTTAGAAGAGAAAATATGTTGTGGAGATTTTAATGCCCATAGGACGTTATGGGATAATTGTAATGATGAGAATGGGATGGTGATTGAAAAATTAATGGAGATTAAAGATCTGGTATGTTTAAATGATGGAAGGGGTATGGGGATTAATGTCAGAACAGGCACAGAGTCAACCATTGATCTTACACTTGTTTCAGATTCACTTGCAGGTGTATGCTTATGGGAAGTAATTAGAGGAACTACTGTAGGAAGTGATCATTACCCTATAATAGTTGAAGTAAATTTAAGTATAGAAGAATGTAATGCAGGAGGAGTTTTTGAAAAGGCAGATTGGGAGAAATTTAAGTATATTAGTGAACAAGAAATGGAAAAAATTGGTATTAAAGAAGATGTTGATAATGTTAATAATGCTGTTTGTAATGTGATACTATTAGCAACAAATCAGACTATCCCAAAGAAAGGGAGTAGGAAAAAAAAAGAAGAAGATTGTACCATGGTGGACAAATGAATACGATAAAGCAATTAAATCCCGAAGTAAAGCATTTAAAATTTTTACATTTTACATATTAAATTTTACATACATATCCAGAAAATAGTGGATAAATGCAAGAAAGTAATGAATATAATGAGGTGTTTAGTTGGCAGTGAATGGGGGGGCAAATAGGATGGCATTAAAGGTCATCTATAGACGGTTTCAACGACATAAACAAATGTTACTGCGCATGCGCGAATTTGTGGCCTAAATTTAACTTCCGGTAGACGTCTGCAAAGAATCAATAACAACAGAGGCTGCGTTATCTTTCATATGCGTTATAATTTTTCACATGAGGGTGTAATAATGACAGAATTAACATTTTTGGATGAACTAACCCTTTAAGGACTGTGTAATGCCGTTCTCTGTACAGTAGCCTATATAAATGCTTGCGCTCGCCTTTCAATCATGCAATGCGTCGGAATAACGTGTTTCTTTGTTTCATAATGTCAGGAAACTTAAACTTGTAGATAAAGTACCCTATTTGAGATTGATTGTATATGAATGCATCACAAAAACCCTGTGCTCTATGGGCACTGCCATTAGTAGAGGACAAAGCGAAAGTTGTTTTACACTCTGTGATAAAGCCCCATTACATGCCCAATTTAAATATTTTGCGATCAGTTATCCAGATGGCGACCACTTAATGTGAACAAATGTAAATGCGCTGTGTCCTGACTGACATAATCGCATGTTAATGCCTTGTATAAACACAGCCAGAATAAGTTACCTCTAGAGTAGATTATTTCTGATAACAAGCAAAATAAGTAACAAGTAAATTACATTAGACAGACAGGCTAAATGACATTAGACACTGCTCTCGTATGCAGTCAGACTGGATATTTATGACACTTTCAAGGCTTTTTGGTGAGTGTGTGTGTCACACACACTGTTTTTGCGCTGGTGTCATATGCTCTCTACTTGATTGTTAATATTTATATAATTTATATACAAGAATAGTACGTCAAAAATGTGTTTCTACTGAGTAGTGTGCCATACTAGCCACTAGCCAGACCGATAAACAAACACAGACCAGAAGTTAACTTCGGGCCAGGCACGTAACCGTGGCAATGTGCGTGCGTCCGATGAAACCGTCTATAATGGGTTGATTAGATCTGGATTAGATTATGGTTGTGTGTATGCATCAGCAGCAGAAACGTTGCTTAGAAAATTAGATTGTATACAGCATCAGGTATAGAGACTATGTACAGAAGCCATAAAAACAACACCGATTGCAGAGCTACAGGTAGAAATGGGAGAAATGTCATTAGAAATGAGACAGATACACTTATCAGTGAGTTATTGGGCTAATTTACAAGGCCATAGTCAAGAGCATCCAACACTAGAAACGTTAAAGCCCTGTTGGGAAAATGAGAGGAGGAAAACGAAAAGCTTTGGATGGACAGTGAGGGAGAAAGCAACACAACTTAAAGTTAATCAGTTAAATGTTAGTCCAACTGTACCGCTACCAGTAATAAAACTTTGGTTACTTGCAGATGCTACAGTAGATTTTGCATTGTTAGAAAAGAAAAACAAGCATAAGGAATGTAATTCATATAATGTGCAGATATATATCAGTAAGTATGATAGATTTCATGTTGGTCTCAGCATGGAAGGGAAGTGGACAGAGGGTCTTTTGTCCTCTGTTGAAGCTGTATTCTATGTTTTAACATATGGTTTTCTTTATGTGCCGGAACCATGTCCATATAAAGAACTTGGATCCCCAGAAAAACCTGGAGATCTGACAGAGAGATGACCATATTTAGACTTGTTTTCTATATGTAAGCACATTCCTATACCATGAGCTATATGATGTATTCTCTCTCTCATTGGTTATATCCATACTCCACCTCTTTCACTCTTTCTATATAATCTATTGCCTTTTTCCCAATAAAAGTGAGATTTTACACTCTCCCTCAGTGCTGAGTAATTGTTCATTCAATTGCCAATTAAGAGGACTGGGATGAGGCACGAAGGGGCAAAAACCTAACAGAGTACTACAGCTATGTTCGGATATACAATGATGCTTCAAAGAGTTTAGACAATAAAATAAGAGTAATGTTCATTGTTCCAGAATTTCATTTATCTGTAGGGAAAAGGATCAGTGATGAATTATCTGTTTATACAGGGGAAATTATTATTAGCAACACAGTGAATAGAGGAGATAAGACCTTTGAAATCAATAATTTGTTGAGACTCAAACTGTGGTTTTGTCTATACGGCTAATTTTGCCCTTCATGACAACTGTGAGGGGGGTGAAGGTTTTTATAACTCATTCGATTACATTATATAAAGCCTTAAAGTTCTGCATAATTAAGGGCGTGGCCACTTTGAGTGACAGGTGGATAGCCGTTTGTCTGCTGTCTGTTAGTCATCGCGTCACCTCAGCTCCGCCCACGTCCTGCCTCTTTGCTCATTCTCTGTTATCCGGGCGTAACGCGCAATGAAGCGCTGTCAAGATGGCAATGGCCAGCTCACCCTACTTTACACTTCAGAACTGCTCTTCAGAATCCTATGGGTGACGTTATGGACATTACATCCATTTTTTTTTTTTCCAGTCTATGGTTCTGGCTCATATTGGTGTCCGAGGAAATGAAATGGCAGACAAGGAAGCAAAGGAAGCCATTAAAAACAAAGATATTAATTTATTAGTTAATATGAGTAAGAATGAAATCAAGAGTATTATTAAGAAAAGGTTGAAGGAGAGGTGGCAAAAACAATGGGATCAGGAGAAGAAAGGTTGATGGTTTTATGGGATTCAAAGGAAAGTGAGAGAGATGAGAAGTGCAGGAAAAAGCAGGAAAGATGAGATAATAATATCAAGGATGAGATTTGGACACACAAGACTAAATTGTACACTTTATAAAATGAGTAAACATGATACGGGAAAGTGTGAATTTTGTGGGCAAGAAGAAACAGTGGAACATGTTATGTTATACTGTCAGAAATGAGACTGAAAGAAGGAGTTTTAATACAACATCTAGGAAAAATAAAAATTCAGTTTATTTTAGGAGATATTTTACAAAATAATTCAGGAAATTAATGTTATAATTTTATTTTTCAATATATAAAAGCTGAAATCTAATTTGTGGCAGAGGATATAAATAGGGAGGAAATATGTCATTTTGATCCACACTCCGTACCAGTCGGTGGCGGTAATACACCATTTCGTTGTTTGTCAACCGGCAATAAAAATCTAAAGAAGGACTTTTATTTTGATCTGGCGACGTGACGTCATACGGCTGCGCCGCGCTGTGATTCGGCTGGAGAAAGGTTAGTATTTTTAATCGTGTTTTAAAGCGTTTACATCGATACCAACCGTTCAGGCAATTTTATAGTTTTTACAAACGATATAAAATCTATTAATTATTATGGAATGTAACATTGCAATGCCTTATTTAACATTAATGCCAGTTATTTTGTGTGAGTAAAGCGCATCTACACATGAATAACAGAAAAGATGCGTCTCATATATCAGTTTATCAATAACACGAACTCAACTGAACGAGTTTCTAAGCAAAATGTGACGTTCAGGAATGCTTTCAGGAGTTTTGACAAGTGAGAGTAGTTGATATTCCCTAGATATTGAGAACAATTTGTCAATGTATGATTAAGAGGTCATATTAAAAACTGATTTGATAGTTAAGTCATGGCGATAAACTATGGAAGCTTGTTTCTGCCACTGAATAAACAATAAAAAAGGTAATTGCAACTTTTCCCTCTCTCAATTCTGTGATTTTAATATAATAATTGTGATATAAACGCGCAATTGCTAGTTATAAAGTCAAAATGGTGAATTCTGACTTTTGTGTTGCAATTTGAGTTTATATCTTGCAATTCTTATTTTCTCAGAAATGTGAGATAAACTCGCAATTGCGAGTTATAAAGTCCAATTCAGAGGAAAAAAGACTGACTTTTTTTTTCTCAGAATTGTGAGTTCATATCATATTCATATTATACTATATATCACAGAATAGTGAGATAAAAAGTGGCAATTACCTTTTTTTCTGTGGCATAAACAAGCTTCTGTAGTCATAATAGGACCCCACCCACCCCTCCCACAGTCTCTTCCAGCTCCTTCCATCAGGAAGACGGTTCAGGAGCATCAGAGCCCGTTCCACCAGACTGCTCAACAGCTTTTTCCCCCAGGCTGTGAGAGCCCTGAACTCAAAAATCTATTTATAGTCAAATCTGTCAATAGGTTGGTTATGTATAGCTTTATAGTGTTTGTCTTCATGGTTGTATGTCTGTATTTATGTAGCACCGTGGTCCTGTGAGGCACGACATTTCGTTCCACTGTATGTCCACATGTAGTGGAATGACAATAAAGCTCAACTTGACTTGACTTGATAATGTATGATAAAGAGCTCATATTAAAATTAGATTTTATAGTCAAGTCATGGCAATAAGCTGTATGCCTTTACTTTAGGGCATGATCCTTATCTTTTATTCTCACCGTAGTAAAATTGAAAATGTCCTGGAAAATTATTGCTGAAAAAGAGTGGGAACCCTGATTAAATGTCTATGTAATTTATTCTTGTACTACTTTGTTCTTTATTATTTATTTGCAGTGCTAGTTTTGAGGGGGGTATATTTATTGATAAGGACATTTAAGTCCATTAACTCTAACTCTTACCAGTGACTGAAACTGAACTAGAGCTGATTGAGACACACAAATTTAGTGTGGATCTATTTTTCTTTCTGTTAATTATTCTCATCTTAATCCTGACAGATTGTCCGAACACAGAAGATCTCCTGGTGAAGCGACTGAGATCCACGTGACACACACTATTATAAAGATGGCGTTTATTAAAGAGTTTATGGCATTTATTAAAGAGAGTACGAGTGAAGACATGACAATTGAAGAAGTGATCGGAATGAAACAAGAAGTTACTGAGGAACAAAGAAAGATGGCGTTTATTAAAGGGAGAGGGAGTGAAGACATGAAGATTGAAGAAACGTTCAGAGTGAAAGAAGAAGATACTGAGGAACAAACAGGTTGGTTTCGTTCTCAAAGCTGAACTATTTTGTCCTGTACATGTTCTGAAAATGTTCTGTTGCCATTGGCAGGTGTTTTTGTTCCCCATTTGCTCTCCTGGGTAGGGTTGCGCCAGCCATTCATTAGTTCTTTCTTAAATTGGAAAGTAAAGTCCCTAGTTTGTAACTAACAGTGAACTTTATTCAGTTGCACCATTTGTTCTTAAAGGAACTTAAAGCCACTATTTTTGAAACTTTTTGAAACTCCCCTAGAGTTAAAAAGTTGAGTTTTACCGTTTTCAAATTCATTCAGCCGATCTCCGGGTCTGGCGGTAACACTTTTAGCATAGCTTAGCATAGATCATTGAATTTGATGACTTTTAGCATCTCGCTCAAATGACCAACGAGTTTTGATATTTTTCCCATTTAAAACTTAACTCTTCTGTAGTTACACTGTGTGCTAAGACCGACGGAAAATGAAAAGTTGTGATTTTCTAGGCCGATATGGCTAGGGACTATACTCTCATTCCTGCGTAATAATCAAGGAACTTTCCTGCTGTACCATGGGTGCAGCGGCGCAATGATATTATGCAGCACCTGAAAATAGTCCCTCTGTGCAAGCAGGTTGTCACGTTGGTTATGTTGACAGAAGTTAGCCTATTTTCAGGCGCTGTGTAATATCATTGCTTCTGAAGGCTGCATACAGCCTTCTGAAGCTGTCAGTTTATTCTTCATTCTAATTTTGTTTGCCTAACACTAAAATTATGTTATAAAATTAAATACGATGCAATTTAATCATGAATAACATAATGCGTGTTTTATGAAAATAACATTCAGAAACTGTATTTGTAATAATACTGATACAAAAAACATAAGAAATTACGTTTATTGATTTATATATTTATTTGACATGCACACAACAGCGTGTTGTTTAGGACGGGTTTGTGTTGAAGAACCGCTAACAAAGTAATCTTTTTACATGATGTTCTCACTCTTAAAATGTAAGCGAGTGTGAATGTCAGCATCATATATGTGTAAAGCAGGGGTCGGGACCCTTTTTTGACCAAAGAGCCATTTTTCAATATTTGGTTAATGCATTTTTCCAAAAGAGCCACAGTAAAAAATATAACATTATTATTTAAAAAACTGCTTTTTTCAATAAAATTTCAACAGTTGTAATTATTAGGTCCATGACTAAAAACAAACTAATATGCAGGAAAATAAATAAGTTGCAATATGGAATTGTGCAGGGCTTTCACTATCAAGTCACTTTTATTTGTATAGTGCTTCACAATGAAGATTGTTTCAGCTTAACAATGGTAACAGGAAAATATTGCAGTAGAATTTAATAGAAAGTAATATAGTTGAATATTTAGTGTCCCCAACTAAGCAAGCCAAAAGCCTAAGGCAACAGGTGCGACGGGGGCAAGGAACCCAAACTGCATCAGGTGACAGAATGGAGAAAAAAAAAACTTGGAAGGAACCATTCTCAGTGGGGTGCCAGTTCTCCTCTGGCCGACGAACAAACAGTGTATGATTATGATTTAGGCAACATTACAAATCTGAAGTCATATTAGATCGGAACATTCAGAGAAGTTGTCCAGGTCCATCCGGTTGAAGATCGGAGTCATCACGCCGGAGAGGGGGTTGAATTATAAATCTGTAAAATTGAATTATAAATCCTCTTCGTGTGCATGAATTGTGTTTATGTGAATACTCGACCTGGCATTTTTATATATTTCTGCGTTTATTTGGCCGTTAGGCATGCAACCAAAGACGGGCTACCATGCTTGTCTGTTTTGTGTTTGGAGCGCGCACACAGCATCCTGTAATTCAGTTGTCTTTTGCGACTTATCGCACTTTTGTTATTTATGTTTGTCAACTGAAATCTGCATGGATTATCATAAATAGGCTACAACACTTAGGTCTTAGCGGCAAAAGCGAAAGTACCAGTGGGTGAAATGTTTCATAATGTCTCTTTGCACAGCAAAGCACTAGTTTTAGTAAAAATAGGATAGACCTATTTTAAAGTTTATATAGCCTACTCTTACATTTTTTCTGCTGTTCTAAAAAATTTTTTTTTTCGATTACCTTAAACAAGCTGCAGCTGCTTGAATCCCAGTGCAAGAGCTGTAGATTACCACAGAAACGTAAGTGGTGGTTAGTTGATTGCTGTCGCGACTCGTGACACTCGCAAACAGCACTGAACACGCATGGCCGGTGCAACTTGAATATTATCATAAACTTGTCACTAACTTTGTAGGCTGTACAGCAAGGGAACTGTAATTGGCTGTTTTTTTCTGCAGATACTGGATCTCTGTTGCTGCGTCTCATTAATGCCTCATTAATTTTTTTTATCGATCATTTGTTGGTACAGGTTGAGGTTGAGAGAATTTAATTTTAAATTAAACAATGCCTTCGCAGAGCATTTGTAAGGAAAATACGGGCAGACGAGACTGCAAACTGCACGCATAACATTGAGCCCGTTTCTCACAGCGCATCCTGTGCGATGAAGCCTGCGAATGTCCTTTTAATTCGCTTCAACATTTCTGAACTTTATGGAAGGTTTGAGTGGTGTGTGTCTGTGAGGAATTGAACGCAATCAGAATATGGGTGTTTCTAAAGCACACGTAACCCCTCCTGTTCAAACCGCCCGCTTGAAGCGGGACTCGAACCCGGGTCCACTGGCATGAGTTGGATGCTCTAACAAGGAGGCTAAAAGCTGCATCTTCTAGCGTTAGTCGCTAGAGCGTCTCTTGAGATCAGAGGAGTGAGGTTTACTCGCACAGCAACTACTAGCTGGCCTCCGTTACACTTGCCCCCCCTAAACCTCACTCCCATCCGTGGCACGGCACCAATGTAACTAGTCTCTTTTCTTCTCTGCATTATGTTGTGTATCAATAAAGCTTGTGCTTCAAGAAATCTTCTCCCATCAATTTATTCACCGAAAACACATAACACCAAGTGAGTTGATGTATTCCACACTCCTCGTGCTGGTGCGTTGGCCTTACACACAAACTGATATATGCAAGTTGAACAAATAAAAAAAATAGTAAAGACGATTCAAAATAATCCAGTCTCACAAAATCAAAACATAACATGTACCTGAAAACACATTATAAAACCAAGTGAGTATTCCAGCATATTCCACACTCCTCGTGCTGGTGCGCTGGCCTTATACACACAAGCTGATAAGTGCGACAGAGGGCGCACCCAGCAAAGAGAACCAGCCAATAGGAAGCCCTGTTAATCCCTGTTTGATCCAATTTAACTCTTTGGCTGCATTTACACTGGCAGAATTATTATTTTTTTTTTTTACTCACATCTGACACGGATCAGAAATTGTTGCATACGTGTAAACACAAAAATCTCTGCACAAGATCCGTTTCTCTTCCAAATGTGGTTTTAAATCGGATACAAATCCGATATCTGGACATCCAACTTATTTCACCCTTAGAATTCCAAACCACCACAAGACGAAGGTGACACGTTTGCCCACAAAGATCGCTGTTTAATGTTTCATTATGAAGCAGATGAGCATTTGAAATTGAAAGCAGACTTTTGTCAGTGAGTTTCATATTTTTAATATATAAGCCTACAGCAATTCTCAGAATCGATCCAGAATCATTGGAGAGAGAACCGCAGTGCATTGTTTTGTTTTTCTTCTCCCACCCCTACTGAACATAGTTGAAAGTAAAATATTTTTCTAATATTTCAGACATAAATGGCAGATTTGAGATTGTCAATTTAAACATTTTAAGCTTTTTCTTTAGAGGGTTGAAACCTGCCAGCTTGGAAAATATTTGGGACATCTAGTTATAATAATAGTCAACAATATAGCTCCAATAGTTAACAATATGAACAGGGTAACACAAAACACCTTTCAATAGCTAAGTGCAGAAATCTTCAACCCTGCTCTTGGAGACCCACGGCCCTGCAAAATTTATTTCTAACCTGGGGTCCATTCTTCATACCTTGCTTAATACATCTGAGATGATCTGACAGATGACAGGTCTTCTAATTGTGATAACTGATCTCTGGATAGTTTAGTTCTTTAAAGGATTTTGCAGAAGCCTAGATTTGATTAAAATATCTTAATTAATTTGTCTGAGATTACTGAGCATTCTTGTGTTCATTGGAAAGGGCAGATATATCGATACTTAAAACCGTGATTGGCCGATGGCAAGACAGCAACGTAATGACATAATATTAAAAAAGAACATCACATACCTGGCGAAAATCTTTAATTAGTGTTGTACAGGTGATTCGTTAGCAGTGGCTGGAACCCTTTAAGTATCACCTCTGCTTAAAAAGATGCACTCTAATCCTGTTTACATAAAATAAGATGCTCCTGAGCAGGTTTGAGCTTATGGACCTGTTGCTATGACAGAAACTCCTTGATGAGCTTTGAAGAACCAAACAATCCTTGTTCATGTCAAATCGAAATGAAATCCAGCTAATGGAGTAATCCACACACAAAGAATGGACCCCTGCTTTGGCACACTTGCCTATGTGATTCTGAAGACCTTGATTCACTTATTCAGGTGTGTTTGGTTAGGGTTGGAGCTAAAATATGTAGGATAGTGGGTCTCTAGGACCTCTGGCTTAAAGCCTTGTTTATACTTTTGCCTGGCTTCGCAGAGTGACAAGGCGTTTATACTTGACGTGCTCGCCGTTGTACCATTCTTTGAAACGATGAGTAATTGTTCTATAAACCATCAGGAAACAGCAGTGAGTAAGGTACACACGTGACAGTTTATTTTGGCACACTTCACCAAAACCACACTACAAAAGAATAAAAACCCAGTAAACCTTGAGATTATCACTTGTGACATTAGAACAATATATATGTACGAGTATGTTTACAACTAAATTAAAGATCGTAATTTTTTTTTCTAATTTCACGTGAACATTCTAACGAGTGCCAGTGTGGTGAGACATGCGTGCTCAGACAAATTTGCCTCAAAGTCATGCATCTTTGGAAGCGGAGTTGTGTGGAAAGTTACAAAAATCCCAAAATGGGGTCTCATGCATAACCGCCCATGCTACGATGACGCACATTCACACTTGTGCGGACGCGGCGAGTATAAACCAAGCTTAATGGGTAGGATGTAGTCTACATGTTGCTGGTTTTGATGCTTTACAAGTCTAAATGTCTATGTTTGTTGCTTTGTGCCATTGAACTTGGGTTAACTTGTATTGGTCTCTTTTCACCTTAGACCTGATGCCGGTGAAAGTGGAGAGTCGAGAACAGAATGAAAAGGAAGACAAAGATCAGTATGAGAAACATGATTTCATAACTGGAGAACATTTTTTTAGTTGCTTGCATACTGGAAAGAATTTTGATCAACATAGAAACCTTAAAGCCCACATGAGAGTTCACACTGGAGAGAAGCCTTACGCTTGCCCTCAGTGTGGAAAGAGTATGTCTACTAAACAAAGCCTTAACAGGCACATGAGAATTCATTCTGGAGAGAAGCCTTACACCTGCCAACAATGTGGAAAAAGTTTCATTAAAAAAGAAGCTCTTAACGTCCACATGAGCATTCACACTGGAGAGAAGCCTTACACATGCCAACAGTGTGGAAAGAGTTTTGATCAACATAGAAACCTTAAAGGTCACATGATCATTCACACTGGAGAAAAGCCTTACACGTGCCAACAGTGTGGGATAAGTATGTCTACAAAACGAAGTCTTAACAGGCACATGAGAGTTCACACTGGAGAAAAGCCGTACACCTGCCAGCAGTGTGAAAAGAGTTTTGCTCAAAAACAAAGCCTTAAAAACCACATGAGAGCTCACACTGGAGAAAGGCCTTTCATTTGCCAGCAGTGCGGAAAGAGTTTCACTCTAAAAGAAAGTCTTAAGGCACACATAAGAATTCACACTGGAGAGAGTCCTTACGTCTGTCAACAGTGTGGAAAGTGTTTCACTAGCAAAGGAAACCTTGATATCCACATGAGAGTTCACACTGGAGAAAGGCCTTTTACCTGCCAACAATGTGGAAAAAGTTTCATTCAAAACGGAGCCCTTAAAAGCCACATGAGTATTCACAATGGAAAGAAGCCTTACACATGCCCTCAGTGTGGAAGGAGTTTCTGTCAACAAGCAAGCTTTATAGTCCACATAAGAATTCACACTGGAGAGAAACCTTTCACTTGCCAACAATGTGGAAAAAGTTTCATTAAAAAAGAAGCCCTTAAAGTCCACATGAGAATTCATACTGGAGAAAAGCCTTACACGTGCAAATTGTGTGGGAAGAGTTTTGACCAGCTTAGAAACCTTAAAGCTCATATGATAGTTCACAGTGGAGAGAAGCCTTTCGCCTGCCAACAGTGTGGAAAGTGTTTCACTAAAAAAGGAAACCTTGAAGTCCATATGAGAGTTCACACTGGAGAAAAGCCGTTCATATGCCCTCAGTGTGGAAAGAGTTTCGATCAGCAAGGAAACCTTACAATCCACATGAGAGTTCACACTGGAGAGAAGCCTTTCACCTGTCAACAATGTGGAAAATATTTTGCTAAAAAACAAAGTCTTGAACTCCACATGAGCATTCACACTGGAGGGAAGCCTTACACATGCCTTCAGTGTGGAAAGGGTTTCCTTCAAAAAGGAGGCCTTATAGTCCACATGAGAATTCATACTGGAGAAAAGCCATTCAGATGTGATCAGTGTGGAAGTAGTTTCAGACGTAAAATATTCCTTAATAAACACATGAGGATTCACTTATGAGAGAACTCTTTTATATGCCATCAGTGTGGAATGAGTTTAACAGACTGGGAACAATCGTGAATCGTGTAAGAACTCGCAACAGAAAGAAGCCTGTCATGTGCAATCACAGAGGAAAGAGTTTCAGATGTATAGGAAACTTTAACGGTCACATGAGGCTTCACAATGGAAAGGAGCCATTTATCTGTCTTGAGTGTGATTAAAAAGACCTGAAACATCATTTGCAAATTCATTCCGTGTCTATTTTGTGCAGCTATGTGGGTGCTAGGTCTGGGTTGACAATATATTTTATCATTTAATCCCCTGAACGACCTTAGCAGAGACGGTGTCTGGAACCCTTTTCAAGCTTCAAAGACTGCACAGGAGACCAGATGGCACTAGAAATTTTGCCAGAGACTAGAAACAAACTTTAAATACACATAGGAAAAAGGATATTGACTCCATTTTACCCACAATCAAACTGTCCCAACTGTATATAGTATTTTTCCTGTGTTTTTGTATGTCCCTATGTTATATTAGCCTAGTTATCATTCTTTAGTTCTGTTAGAGTAACTTCAAATGCTAATATCCAGGTATATGCATCTCTGCTTTAATGTCTTAAAATCCTCGTCTTTCTTGGCATCAACAGAATCCTTTTAATTTCATAATTAATGGTGTTCACAACATTCTCCAGGGCAACATAAATATGAAAATAGGGTGATAAGAACAAAGACTTTCGGTCATCTTTGATTGGTCGCGTCATCAAATGGGTGTGAACTGATAAGGTTTTAAGACTTCCCTGATCAGACACATCTTCACTCAATCTCTTTTGAGACACTATGGCCAGGTTTCACAGACATGGCTTAGATTAAGCCAGGACTAGACCTTAGTTTGATTAGGACATTTAAGTAACTTTTATAAATGTGCCCTAGAAAAAAAACATTGATGGTGTGTATCTTGAGATAAACAATGCCACTGACATATTTTAAGATATGTCAGTGCAAGAATCTTTCAGTTAAAACAGCTCAAACATGGCTTTTTAAGTCTTGTCTGTGAAACCGGGGGTTAGTTTCCTGACTCCTTCCAGCTACTTTATCTAAGTTAACTGCGTTGGAGAAATTTTTGAAGAAAATTGCACTTTTTCATGTCCAACGTCAAACCTGCAGCCTTCAACTCCGCAAATAGTTGACAAAGATTTCCATAATGTTCCTGGACATTGGTAGAGTATATCACAATGTCGTCAATAAAGACAAAGCAAAACTTGCCAATGAACTTCCGCAGGATGGAATTCATCAATCGTTGGCAAGTTGCTGCTGCATTTTTTAGCTCAAAAGGGAGGCGAATGAATTCATATTGGGCAGTTCTGGTGACAAATGCAGTTTTAGCCATGCCGGCCTCTTCCATGAAGTATTAATTTGATGGTTAATCAGGAAGTACATCCTAACGAATCTGTGCACAACGTGGGCCATTCAAACAACAGTTGTTCTAGCTGTCGTTTTTTGACTTTTTGAAACCTCTGTGACATCAACCAGTTCTTTTATCATTGTTCGATTAGCATCACTCATCTGCATAGCTGGGAGTGCTACATGCAGTCTAGTGGCAGAAGGTAATACATCAACAAGTTTCAAGCCAGCAGGAGCACTAAAATAATGTGATGACTCATTTTCAGGGAATACATAAGATGCTGCAGCAAAATCCAACTTCATGCCAGAAATAGTCAGAAACTTAATTCCGATAATCATGCAGTAATCATGATTCCTCATCACAAATACTCTGAACGGATAAACTTTTCCCAATGTGTGCTGTACGTGGCGATTGGACACTCCCGGTCCCGGCAGGGTCAGTCGCCATTTAGAAATGTTATAAGGAAGTATGAACTTTAAAATGAGTATTCATGCAACACATTGGTTGGCAGGGGTAAAAACGGCATACAAAAATTGTCATAGACTCTAGTTACTTCTCAAATAAGTACCCACAGCTTTTACTCAACATAATTTGGATTGTCCCTGTTCGGGTGCCATTTTGTGTAATAAACGTTCCTAAATTGTAGTTTAAAGAAAGACACAATGTAAATGTGAGATACAATCCGTTGAGCTTTTGATACCAATATATTTAAAGTGTCATAGTGAGTACAAACAAACCACCTTCACACACAAACAACCATTTTCACCCCTAACCATAATATGTACAAAAAAGTTCATTCAAAGCAGTCAATGAAGTACTACAAAGAAACCTGGGTTTCCAGCATTGTTTGGCCATTCCCAAGTGCTCCAAAACCAACCGGCACGATGGCTTAATCTAGTCAGTATATACTCTGCAGGTTTACACAGTTCCAGGCAAGGCAACTCCAAACTAAATAATCCAATGGCATTTCCCACACGCATTAAGCGGTTGAACTTATTACAAATAGTCCAGTAAAGCAACTTGACTCAAGACCTTGTTTGATACATACTTAATTTAAACATAAGGCTCCGATGATCAGTAGAAAGAAACACATTTTCCCATCACGGGCCTAACAAAGGATGAAAACAGTGAGCTATAGCTCAACCATCCTGATTTCGTATTACCACCCTTCTTCAACTTTACTTTCTCTCTCCTTATATTGGTGACCTCACCCTCATACATGAGGACATTGCCCCCTAGTGTTTAGGAAAAGAACTACAGTAACAGTAAATCCATCCTTGAACTGTACAGCCCGAGCAGCCGGTGAGGAACAGAATGGACATGTGGTTTCTGCAGCAGGGCCGGCATGATGCTGCTCCCCAGAGACCTGCTCCACTTTTCCTTGAGGTCCATGAGGAGATCTCGCAATCTTGATGCTCCCCCCACTTGGCCAAAGCCCAAGCAGTGGGAACAGCTCTCCTCTCTTCTTCATGACAGGGCAGACCACTTGGGATATACTAATCCGCTAGCCGTCGAGGAAGCAATTGCGGTCCACTTATGCCCAACCACGCGTGGATGGAAGTGCACTCCATCACGCCCCTCGAAGCCGTGCCCCTTGCACGGTATAGGCCGGAAAATGACATGCAAGCTTGACTGTCGTGTTGGAATTGAGAGAGGATGAACTTGATTGACTAACGTGAACATGGGCATGACATGGCTGATAAGTCTATTTATCACATAATTTTCTGATAAAAGTACAGAAAATTAACATTATTTACAAACTCTAATGATGATGATACCATATACAGTGTCACTATTTTGTCTCAAAACTATTTGTAAATTTTTTACACATTCATGTAAACTCAAATTTTACTGGGCAAAAACCATTAAAAGGAGCTCAAAATGTGTGTGTGTGTGTATATATATATATATATATATATATATATATATATATATATATATATATATATATATATATATATATATACACTCACCTAAAGGATTATTAGGAACACCTGTTCAATTTCTCATTAATGCAATTATCTAATCAACCAATCACATGGCAGTTGCTTCAATGCATTTAGGGGTGTGGTCCTGGTCAAGACAATCTCCTGAACTCCAAACTGAATGTCAGAATGGGAAAGAAAGGTGATTTAAGCAATTTTGAGCATGGCATGGTTGTTGGTGCCAGAAGGGCCGGTCTGAGTATTTCACTATCTGCTCAGTTACTGGGATTTTCACGCACAACCATTTCTAGGGTTTACAAAGAATGGTGTGAAAAGGGAAAAACATCCAGTATGCGGCAGTCCTGTGGGCGGAAATTGGTGAGCTTTAGTGGCCACAAGCTCACCAAAATTGGACAGTTGAAGACTGGAAAAATGTTGCCTGGTCTGATGAGTCTCGATTTCTGTGAGACATTCAGATGGTAGAGTCAGAATTTGACGTAAACAGAATGAGAACATGGATCCATGCCTTGTTACCACTGTGCAGGCTGGTGGTGGTGTAATGGTGTGGGGGATGTTTTCTTGGCACACTTTAGGCCCCTTAGTGCCAATTGGGCATCGTTTAAATGCCACGGCCTACCTGAGCATTGTTTCTGACCATGTCCATCCCTTTATGACCACCATGTACCCATTCTCTGATGGCTACTTCCAGCAGGATAATGCACCATGTCACAAAGCTCGAATCATTTCAAATTGGTTTCTTGAACATGACAATGAGTTCACTGTACTAAAATGGTCCCCACAGTCACCAGATCTCAACCCAATAGAGCATCTTTGGGATGTGGTGGAACGAGAGCTTCGTGCCCTGGATGTGCATCCCACAAATCTCCATCAACTGCAAGATGCTATCCTATCAATATGGGCCAACATTTCTAAAGAATGCTTTCAGCACCTTGTTGAATCAATGCCACGTAGAATTAAGGCAGTTCTGAAGGTGAAAGGGGGTCAAACACAGTATTAGTATGGTGTTCCTAATAATCCTTTAGGTGAGTGTATAAAAAACTGTATTTTAATCCTTACTGTCTTTAACAACATATTTAAATTCTTATAGGCAGGCAATGCTCATTTGGGCCCAGACAACTCAGAGTATGTTCCCGGTTAACACACAAGACATTCTCAACAGAGTGACGAATCGCTGATTCACCATGGAAACAGATGCTAAGAAAAAGTTGCATTCTACTTCCTCTTCTTCTTTCATTTAATGGCGAGTTACATAACCTATTTAGTGCACATCGCCACCTATTTAGTTTTCGTTTAATGAGTAATCTTTATTCACTGAGAATAATGATTATATTGTTTGTTTGATGCTAATTAATTGAATGCAGATCCATGTGTGAGATGACAATAAAATAATAAATATATTTGAACTGCATTAACATTTAAACTTATTTTTATTCTAATTCTTTAGAATAAATATATAATATTGTATATTATATAACTGAAACAAATTTGGTTATATTAATAACTATATTAATTATATATAAAACACATGTGAATACCTCTTAAGCAAACTAACCCTGGAACATAACCTGCTCCAGAGCAGGTTATGTTCAGAGAGTGAGTTGCCATGGTTACTTACATACCCTGAAAGTTACCTCCGTTTTTGGAACCGAAAGTTGAGGTTATCCGCTAACGTCCTCGTGCAGACGTGTTTTCTCTCTGCTCCCGCTGTGCTTTTGCGCTGTTTTGTTTTGTCTAGTGTTTCGTCTCTTCTCTTTCTCTCTGACTGCTGCTTTGCTGGACTCCTGAAAATACTGAAATGGAATTGATTAACTGGTCAATCAGCGCGATCGACAAGATTTTCTCACTAAGGAAGGGTGCCCCGGGAGAACCCACCTGCCCGGACGGGACCTTTGCCGTAGGGTACGTGAGGGACGCATGGAACAACTGGCAAGTCCTGTGCCTGGAGGCTCTGTCCGTGGAGGATGCGGAAGATTTATACATGATTGGATTATTGTTGGCGGGGTTCCTATTCTTTGGCTTTGGGATTGCCCTGACCTATCGGAAGATTGGTAAGACAGCTGCAAGCAAATTCACCCAGCCGCTGTCTGTGGAAATTAAAGAATGCTTCGGGTTGTGTGTGACCGTTTGAAGGAATTAGATCAGAAAGTGATAGGAATTGAGGAACTGAACCGTAACAACGCAGTCCGGACTGCGGATACGCAGGGAAGAGTGGGCTCCATCGGAGGTCAGATCGGTGAACTTTTACGGACTGTAACCGGTCTGGCCATGAGGCTGGACGTAATGTCTAGGGAAACTGCACAGACCGGACGCGAAACGCTGAGGACCAGATCTGATTGATTTATTATGATCCGGACAAATTACCAAGATCATCAAATGGATTAAAAATAATAAATTGTATTTGCCTGACCTAATCAACTAGCCCAACGAACCTCACTTGGTCCCTATCTCTCGGTTGGGAGTCCAGCCGGGCAGCTGTCTGCTATCTTCCCCTGTGCACTGCCTTATCTCCCTTCAAGGACAAACCATAGAACTGAACTCGAAAACATCTGAAGTTATGGCTAACATTCTCACAGACTCACTCGCACCATATACAAACCTAACCTGATCCCACTACAACCGTCTGCCTGTCTTTATCTATCTCCTCCCCCAGTCCATACAAAAAATCCCATCACGTGACCACGTGTACTGTGTCATGTTTATGTTTATGTTTATGTTTTGTTGATGTTTTGTTGTGTTTTGCTATGTAATGCTTGCTAAACTGCATTCTTGTATTTCTGGAGAGCGTGTGGCGGCGCCTGACTAATCGGCTGCGGCCCGGAGGCTTGCTCCAAACTCATTTTGTTACACTGTACTTGTACATGTGTAATGACAAATAAAATATTCAATTCAATTCAATTCAAACATACCCGGGTATGTCACATAACCTGCTTTCTGGAATACCCCCCTGGAACCATATAGGAGGCCATCACCACGGTCTCCATGCCGATGCACTGGCTGACAATGCACCGGATATAGGAGAGACCATATCTGCTGATAAAGGGCTTGTGAGATATCTGAAACAATCTGGCCTGGTTGCACAATTATCGAAGACAGTGCTACAGATGGGGGAGACACGATTTAGCACAGTTTACCTTACACTGAAGTCAGTGCAGGACACATACCCAGAGCTACGGGAGAAGCTGGGCACGTTAATGCACAGAGAGAGTTGGAGGGCGACAAATATGCAACCATAAACCTGGTCTGCCTCTGGCTTGAAAGACTGAAGAGACATTACCAGCCCTCTCCCACCGACTCTCTGCAGCAAGCCTTTGTGCAGCAGAGACATGCCGAGCACATAGTCCAAAAAACCCAGGTGAACATGCTGCACAAAGTTGCTCTTTTCTTCTGGCCCAGATTCAACAAATTGAGGATGATGTCTCCTGAAGAGATATCTGATGTACATGCTCACGTTCGCACCCTACTCCTGCCTGTGGAGGAAGATGCTGCAGCGGCTGACAGTGCAATGAGCAGTATTGGCTTCACACCACCAGCAGCCAGGCTCAGGAGAGACTCCGACTTTGCTGAGTGGGAGAACCAAGGTGATGATAACGAACCAGATAAGGATGAAGTGGCCATGTACAATTCACAGAGTCATGCCATGGATGACGACAGGGACATACTGAAATGGGGGAAAGTCAACGGACTGGTGTACCCAAAACTAGCCAGCTGGCAAGATCCTTCCTCGGCATTCCAGCAAGAAGCAGCAGCAAGCGGGTGTTCAGCGCAACTGGCTGAATGATACAGCAGAGGAGGACCGTTCTGAAGAAGGACCGCAGGAGGCAGAACTGACGGGCCCGTCAGCCTGGAGAACCTGGTTTGAACCTGTCCAGTTTAATAAGACTTATTCATTTAGTCTAATCGAACATTACTTTGTATGTTTTAGATCATTGCTAAAACTCTAGTTTTTTAGGGACATTTTTGCACTAGGCCTCTCTTTCTCTCTGACTGACTTTAAATTTTTAATTAGTTTTTTCGTTGAATTCGTCAGATTTGAATTTGAACAGTTATGTGACGTCATTGTACATTCTACATCCCATATGTGGGACTATACTCTTAGGGACACAGAAATAATGATCCCACGTGTGGGACTGTACCGCTCAAAGGGTTAATCTGGGTTACTGTAGTCAAATAGTTGGGAGACACACTGTCAGAACCCGGTGCTCTGCCCTGTTGAAGGTTAAGGGTATGGGGCACTACATGAAGAACCTGTAATGAAACACCAAGAACTGCTTTAATCTTCAAAGGATGATTTAGCTCAACCCGAGAATCCTATACCATGTTTTTTTTTTTTTGTTTTTTTGTCAAGTAGAACCTAAGGTGCAAGAACCTTTATTTTTTAAGTGTGTAAAGTATATTTGCTGTATGCTGTAAAATACAAGTGGACTACTGTAATATGAAGCATTACAGTAAGTATACAGTATAACAGCACATTGCACATTGGTGGACATACCTGTTCTCTCTACAAAATGTTTGACATGGTCAAACTCACAATATTCTGCACCCTTTGACCTGCCTTAGCCATTGTAAGGCCATGATTGACCACATGGTCCACAATAGTGACCCTTATTTAATCTGATATGTGTCTATGTCCTTGGCCTCTTCCTCTGTTTTGCCTCCGTACCCTTCCACCAAGCATCTTTACTCTTCTTCTTCCTCTCGGCTGTTGACCCTGTTCATTTCGTGGTTGTTCATCCATTGTCAGAATTGAAACTGTGTTGTGCTCTGTCTATATATCCTTGCCAATTGAAGGTTTATGAGATGAACCTTTGAGCAATTTCAGAGAACTGGTTGATCTAACACTTTACATTCCCTTCATTAGTTAAAGTCAAGATTCACCTGCACAATTCATCAATTCAGGGCACAAAAAGTCTAATAGAAATGTGTAGAAATGTGCTTGACAGTTTATGACAACTAGTTCAACCATTTTGCATTTAATAACTAATGCCTCCAACACGTCACTCGCAAGCTACCAGTAACTCGTGGCCTCATTGGAGGGAGCTCGCCGAGACGTACTTTTCATCAAATCAGAGTGATCTGATATATAGACAGGTGTCCCACCTCCTCCAATACAAATCAAGTTTGGCATATCGGCTGTGAGGTTATTATTTTTACTGATTTATGAACATAAAATATAACAGAAAAACATTGGGATGTCAATGTTTCAATCAAGCAAGATTAAAGTCTTATTTACTTTGTTAGCACGTTACAGATCTTAGGGTGAACAATTATTCTGTGCAAGTTAATACACATAAAAAAATCGTTTGTCGCGGTAATCTTTAATCAAAATCTGAAAAGTAACTTCCAGTCTGGAATGGCGAAGCATTTGACAGGAAAGGCAACGACTGTGTGAGTACTATATCATTTTTCTCATTGTTTTCTAGATCAGCTGTTATTTAGAACGTTTGTCTGTGTTGTGTAGTGTAGTGTGCTGTGTGCTGAAGTAGTGTTTGTTCACATGATGGTCATGTGGTCTCGCGCAAGGGAACAGTTTCGACGAGGCGTGGCCTGCTGTATTCAATAACGAGTGTATATAAATAGAGTGGTACTCCGCAGCAGCCCTGGTGTGAAGCCCTCATCGTGTGAAGACTCCACTCGAGCAAGGACACCGATTAGGCACTTGAGTATAGCTTTCCTTTCACTTTGATCCTTTTGGTGTTTAGATTGTTTTCATCTGTTTATTTCTCTGACCTGTATTCACCATGTGCTTTCAAATCTCTACTATTACTACTACCACCCGTAAATCACGCTCTGTGTATTCAAGACGCCGTAATCCTAATAATCTGCTTATGGTGCCGATTTCCTCTGCCACTTTACTGTCCATTCCAATTGGTCTCTGGAATTGCCAGTCTGCTGTAAACAAAGCAGATTTTATTTAATCTATCTCCGCTCATTCAAATCTCAGTCTTATGGCCCTAACTGAGACCTGGATCAAACCAGAGGACATGGCCACTCCTGCGGCCCTCTCAAATAATTTCACTTTTTCTCACACCCCTCGTCCGATTGGGAGGGTTGGAGGTACTGGTTTGCTCATCTCAAATGATTGGAAATTTGAGTCCATAACATCTCTATCTGGCAACAGTTCATTTGAATCACACTCAATCACAGACACTCACCCTGCTAAAAATCCATGTTGTAGTTGTTTATCTCCCGCCAGGTCAACTGGGTAACTTCCTGGAGAAGTTGGATATGTTACTCTCCAACTTTCCTGAAGATGGCACTCCCCTGGTGCTGCTTGGTGACTTCAACATCCACCTTGAGAAACACATCCACCTTGAGAAGCAGATTTCACCTCTCTACTCACCTCATTTGACCTTAAGCGAGTGTCTACTATGGCTACTCACAAATCTTATCTGCACACGCTACTGCTCCACAGACAACACTTTAGTTACTCCATTGCACACCTCTGACCACTTCCTCATCACTCTTATCCTCATACTGACTCCTGACACAACACACACTAATCCGCAGATCACCTTTCGGCGTAATCTACGTTCGCTCTCCCCCTCTCGCCTATCCACTATGGTTTCATCCTCACTTCCTCCACTGTCTCAGTTCTCAGCACTGGACACTAACAGTGCTACTGACACTCTTTGCTCCACTCTAACACTCCACTCTTGCTTAGACAGCTTTTGCCCCCGTTCATCCAGACCAGCCCGCACCTCCCCCTCTGCCCCCTGGCTGTCTGATGTTCTCTGTGAACATCGCTTTGGAACATCGCTTTGGGGTGGCAGAGAGGAACTGGCGCAAATCGAAGAATAACTGACCTTATCTTATATCTGTCTCTTCTCGCTTCTTTCTCTGCAAATGTCTCCACTGCCAAAACTACATACTATCACAACAAAATCAACAACTGCTCTGACTCTTGCACACTTTTCAAAACATTCTCCTCTCTTCTTTGTCCTCCTCCCCCCACTCCGTCTTCAACTTTTACAGCTGATGACTTTGCATCATTCTTCACAAACAAAACCTCATCCATCAGCAGCCAATTCTCCACACCACAAACACATCTCAACAACCAACACACACATGCTTCCCTCTTTCTCTATGCTCTCTGAAGTAGAAATCTCCCAACTCATCCTTTCCAACCACCCCACTACCTGTCTGCTTGATCCTATCCCCACTCACCTGCTTCAGGCCATTTCTTCTTCAATTACTCCTGCACTCACTCACATTGTCAATACCTCTCTTCACACCGGGACCTTTCCCACAGCATTTAAGCAGGCTCGGGTAACCCCACTGCTTAAGAAACCCTCTCTGAATCCAGCACTTATAGAAAACTACAGACTACAATCCCTTCTTGCTTTTATTGCAAAAACACTTGAGCAAGTTGTGTTCAACCAACTCTCTGTGTTTCTTGAACAGAACAACCTCCTGGACAACAACCAATCCGGCTTCAAAAGCAGCCACTCGACTGAGACTGCCCTGCTCTCGGTTACTGAAGCACTGAGACAGGCAAGGGCAGCTTCCAAATCCACAGTACTAATCCTACTGGATTTGTCTGCAGATTTTGACACAGTTAACCACCAGATCCTCCTGTCAACTCTCGTGAAGATGGGCATCTCAGGAACTGCTCTCCAGTGGATCAAGTCTTATCTCTCATGTAGGTCCTTCAGGGTGTCATGGAGAGGTGAAGTGTCTAAGTCACATCATCTAGCTACTGGAGTTCCCCAGGGCTCAGGACCACTTGGACCACTTCTCTTCTCCATCTACATGTCATCACTGGGATCTGTCATCCAGAAACATGGCTTTTCCTATTACTGCTATACTGATGACACTCAACTCTACTTCTCATTTCAACCAGATGATCCCACAGTTGGTGTTCGTATCGCTGCCTGCCTGACAGATATTTCTGCCTGGATGAAGGAACAACACCATCAACTCAGTCTGGCAAAGACAGAACTCCTTGTGGTCTCAGCTAACCCAGCACTTCACCATACTTCACCATACTTCACCATTCTCCATTCAGCTCGGTTCATCATCCATAACTCCGTCCAGCACAGCCAGGAACCTTGGAGTTGTGATTGATGATCAGCTAAAATTCCTATCAGAGCAGGCCACACAACTCCTGGTACAAGCTCTTGTTCTCTCCAGACTGGACTACTGTAATGCTCTTCTAGCAGGCCTTCCAGCATGCACTATCAAACCCTTGCAACTGATCCAGAATGCAGCGGCGAGAGTGGTCTTTAATGAGCTGAAGAGAGCGCACGTCACGCCTCTCTTCATCAGTCTGCACTGGCTCGCCTACAAGGCAACCACTGGCTCTGCACCAACATACCTAAACTCGCTTGTTCAGTCTTACACACCCTCCAGAAGCTTGCGTTATGCAAGTGGACGGCACCTTGTGGCGCCATCCCAAAGAGGCATGAAATACCTCACAAGGACCTTTTCCTGGACCGTTCCCACCTGGTGGAATGACCTGCCTGTCTCAATTCGAGCAGCCGAGTCGGTAGCCATTTTCAAAAAATATCTTAAAACGCATCTTTTCCAGCAGCACCTGACCAATAAAGATTAGCACTTATCACTCTATTCGTTTTCTGTTTGTCTATTTATAAAAAAAAAAAAAGAAATTGTTCTGTCCTATGTGTTCTGTGCTAGATTAACTGAGACTTGTTACAGCACTTTTTAGTTGCTTCTATTGCCCTCATTTGTAAGTCGCTTTGGATAAAAGCGTCTGCTAAATGACTAAATGTAAATGTAAATAAAATAATTTGCAACTTCCGGTTCACTGGGACTTTAAGCAAAGTTAGCAGGAGTCTCACGAGGCACAGCATGCGGCGTAGGTTTCGTTCTGTGTGAAAACATGATGGAAGGCAGATTACTGGGAGAAATTATTTGAAAAATTCACGAGAATTTCATTTGAATGTATCTCTGAGGGGGAACCAACCATCAAATCTAGCAACTTTTTGGACAAACCTCAGTAACTTTCCAAATGTCACTAGTACTGTCCTGCGAGCGTGAGGTATTGCTTTCCCCCTGCGTCACATCCCTCTCTGCATCTGCCCTGTTCAGTGAATGGCTGAGAGGAGCAGCAGCGCATTCTGTTGAGAGCTGCTGACAGATGTGAAGGAGCGAGCTACACACGAGCACACAGCGTTGCCATGGATTTATCACTTACCTGCTTCCTTTGTTTTAGATTTAAAGAATTTAGTTTGACCGTTTTGATTTCCATTCTTCTCGTACTTATCAACTTGTATTACTCACTATCACAGAGCTTTAGTTCATCCAGTTTCTGACCTCTCTCAATTCAGATAATTTTACACAAATAGAAAAAAAAATTTAGTCAATCACTATATCAAACTCATTCTATTGTCTATCAAAAAAGTATAGGAAATGAGAACAGATTAATTGGACATTTGGCTATATTATAAAATACAGTATGTGAGCACGGATTAGGAGAGGAAACACATTAGGCAGGCAGAACGCAAGTATGACATGATAATGTCACTAATATGCTAATTGATTCATCTAGTGACTTTTGGGCAGGCTTTAGCTACTTTCCTTTAAAAATAGTTGGCAACACTGCCTCTGTGTAATGCCTAATAAAGTAGTGTTTATAAGCTCAGCGCCGGAAAACTGCTCTATTCCTGCTGTTTTATAAGTGCCACCTACTGACAGAGAGTGGATTTACATTTTCATTCAGTCTGCCTTTATTGTTCAGACTGTGTGAAAATATAACCAGATTTGTATTGACAAATGGAAAATAAGCTGTGCATTCTAAAAATCTTAACACTTCAGATAATAAGGTAGTATTGTTTATGGAGCAGATACAATTACAATAATTTATAATTTTGACATCCTTTTCATTAAAAAAAGTATTATTAAATGTGAGGTTTATTTTATTTTTTATTAGACTGAAACGTTTTTATGTGTATGAAAATATATATATATATACACACGTTTTTTAATGTTTTTATCAATACTTTCTTGATATTTAATCACATTTATACTTGACATTTTTCTTGCACTATTTGCATTTTAATACATTTTGGTATAAATGTTTTTTGGTATAATTATTATTATTATTACTTTTAGACATTCTCACATTCTTTCAATAGTAGTTAATATTTCACAGAGAATTCACCTCTGACATCTATTTTACTATATATTCTATGTATATTTTAGCACGTGAACAGGGCTTTTATTTTGGTGTGGCGTTGTGACGTCATACGGCCGCGACCCGCTCTTTCATCTCATGTGATTCAGCTGAGGAAGGGTTTGTGTTCATTTAAATCGATAAAACCCTTTAAACCAGTTGTATTTATTTATTTATTTTCGTTTTTTTTTTTTTTTTTTTTTTTTTTTTTTACAAGCAATGCAAAATAAGTTATGTATCATTGTATCTAACATTATAATTATTTATTTAACATTAATTCACGTTATTTCTGTTGGTAAAGCGCGTCCACAGGAGTAAAAAACAAACAAATGTGCGTCTCATTTCGTCATTCAGTTTATTGTAAACACGAATTCGGTCACTGGCAAATAGTGATGGAGAAACGGATCTGCGAGTCATTTGAATCAAATGCTGAACAAAATGATTCAGTGATTCGAATCGCTCGAATCCCCACACGCTGACGACACATGCTGTTCAAACAACGACAAAACAAACGTGTAATGACAACTTAAACAAACCAACTACAAATGTTTTAATTCAATTGTAATCTATTAAGTAATCTACAAATCAATGAATACTAAATACAAATCAAATATCCAAATTTGTGTTCTTTTATTAATTTGTAGTGTTAGATTTGAAGGTTTGTTTTGTCTAATCGGGTCATTTAAGGCCATCAATGCTAACTCTGACTGACTCTCTTCCCAGTGACTGAAGCTGAACTAGAGCTGATTGAGACGCACACAGAGATTTAGTGTGGATGTATTTTTACTTTCTGTTAATTATTCTCATCTTAAAACAGGACAGTGTTCAAACACAGAAAAACTCCAGGTGAAGCGACTGAGATCCATGCGACACACTCAAGATGGCGTTTATTAAAGAAGAGAGTGAAGACATGAGGATTGAAGAAACATTCAGAGTGAAACAAGAAGAAACTGAGGAACAAACAGGTTGGTTTCATTCTCAAAGCTGAACTCAGTCATTTGATCCTTATTAAAATGTTCAGCTCTACAGAAATCACTGATATTTTTGAAGAATGTCATATTATTATGATATTTTTGAATGAGTGTCCTAATTAAAGTGATTGTATTTGACATGGAATGGGTTGCCTCGTGTGGACAGACATGTTGAGATCTCACAATCAGACAAATATTAATGCTGCCTTCAAGCGAACATGAGAAGATACGACTTCCACATTTAACATTCGTTATTACGACATGTCACACAATCAATTAAATGTGCAAAGGAAATCTAATGCTGGAGTAGAACAACATTACACAATTACAGCATAGTGTAAATTAAAACATAGTAACATTAAATGCAATAACTACTTTGAAAATTGAAAACGATTAAAACCAGTCATTTTATTCACTTAGTTATTAAAAAGAGTATCTAACCACTTTTGTTTTGCATGCTAACATACCTGAACATACTCAGATAGCACACGTACGTCTCCAAGATGTCTTGGAGAGCACTTCATCTGGAAAGCATCTGCTGTGTACAAACATCTGATAAACGTCTTTAACACTAATGAAAACATCTGTTGTGACTTTTACATCTTCTATCAACCTCAGCTGTAAATCTACCATCATAAGTTGTTCTAGGATGAGCATGTTTCTTCTCCTGAACTCCATGTAGCAGCAACACGTGTGGATTTTCTTCAAATTAAGGTCCACAATGTCAGGAACAATCTCTTGATGGATCTTTTGTGACAGGTGGATTTTTGCAGAACTGTAAGACTGAAGTCGAGCCTTCTGGCTTTAAGAAGGGCTACTCTCCGAGAAAACAAAGGACGTTTCTAGAAATTAACATTTGAACTCTGTCTTGCGAAATTAGCATCTCCTTCCAAGACACAATTACACTGAGTCGATCTCACCTCAATATTGCCTTAATCTACATTTCCTTCCCTCCACCCCCTCTTCCCCCATGCCGAGGGCTTCACATGCCAAGATCATGTGAAATTCACCCAAAAATCTATATGGTTTAATGTGAACAATCATCATACAACGCTTGTTTGGTATCATTTGAAATGTCAACTGGTACAAAGGTCTCATTCCAACAGAAGTAAACCAAAAGGTTTTAAGAGTTTAGAGATATTTTGCTTACTGTGGTGGGTGTGCCCTCTCCCAGGGTCTTTCATGCAAATTAATACCTTCTATCCCCAGAAATGTGTAAACTACCCAGGTCTGGGACCTTGATTAATGCAAATTCCCACTAATAGCCGCGTTTCCACCGAAATTACCCAGAACAATTTGTCTCAGAAACTTTATTCCCCCCAGAACTTGTTGCTGTCTGCATTTCCAGATTAGGCAAATTAGTCCGGTGACGTAGGACTGCACGCGACTTTCCAGTTCCCACTGGATTTCGTCCTTCGCATATAAGCTTAATAATGCCTGAACCTCGTCATCTGGCCATTTGTCATATTTTTTAAACTCCATTGTTGATTCGAATAGCAAACAGCTCTTACTGCACGCAACGCAACAGACCTTTAAAAATAGTGGCTGAAATAAAATGCTGCGTGAACTCAACCAATCAGCATGTTCAGCACCCAAGTCCCACCCCGAAAGTTCCTGAACTTTGAAAAAGGACTACTTTGCAAACAGGGACTTTATGAGGGGGAATTATTTACCAGAAACTTCATTTAAACCCTGGTTCCTGCGTTTGGAACACAGAGTACCAATGTTCCCTCTAAATTTTTACAGCACTGAGCAAATAAATATTTCTCTGAGCGCAAACTTTAAAACTGTGAGCAGCAATCTCCTGTGACCATATAGTCTACATAAAAAGGGCATTTAAAACTTCTCCCTTCATCCCTTGAGATTTATAGGGCCGATAAATCTAAACGACGATTTGAGCAAGTTTGACAAGGGCCAAATTGTGATGGCTAGATGACTGGGTCAGAGCATCTCCAAAACTGCAGCTCTTGTGGGGTGTTCCTGGTCTGCAGTGGTCAGTATCTATCAAAAGTGGTCCAAGGAAGAAACAGTGGTGAACCGGTGACAGGGTCATGGTACGTACCACCTACCTAAGCATCGTTGCAGACCATGTACACCCTTTCATGGAAACGGTATAATGCTGAATGCCACAAAGCAAAAATGGTTCCGGAATGGTTTGAGAAGCACGTGTTTGAGGTGTTGACTGAACAAACATGTTCAATCCATGGAGGCCCCACCTCGCAACTTACAAGATTTAAAGGATCAGCTGCTAACATCTTGGTGCCAGATACCACAGCACACCTTTAGGGGTCTAATGGAGTCCATGCCTCTACGGGTCAGGGCTGTTTTGGCAGCAAAAGGGGGACCAACACAATATTAGGTCATAATGCCTGATCGGTGTACATTTACACTGCATGATCACGCTCATATCCATGTTAAATAATTTCCACTGTCATCTCCTACATGTGTTTTGTTAAACTAATGACATTGTCATTGGCTAAAATGCATGGGCAGGTTATTTGGTTAGCCTGGTCTGCAAGACAGCTTTCACATTACCAGTTTTTCACATGAACCGTGCTCTCTTTTTAACTTAATTTCCAGTGAAAAAGCACCCTAACTGTTCATTATCTGTGCAGTAAGAGCACAATTATGCCTGAAGTAGTCAAGTCAATTCAAGTCACCTTTATTTATTTCTATAGCGCTTTTAACAAGTCCAATTGTTTCAAAGCAGCTTCACATTGTTAACAGGAAAATACTGCAACAGAATTTGTACAGCCGTTCTGGTGAAACGGTGATGTTATCCAGCTAATTTCAAGTATCATATAGTGTCAATGCGGGCAGATCGGTAATATAGATGAAATTTAGGTGTCCCCGACTGAGCAAGCCAAAAGCCAGAGGCAACGGTGGCAAGGAACCAAAACTCCTTCAGGGTCAGAATGGAGAAAAAAACCTTGAGAGAAACCAGGCTCAGTCAGGGTGCCAGTTCTCCTCTGGCCGTTCTATAAACATTAGAAATGCCATTATCAAAGAAACTATTGCTGCCACCGCAACACACAGGTTCTTAATTGTAGAAAACATTATAACAGTACATTCATCCATTGGGATCTAGAGATTTTTGTTCTTGTTATTATTGGTATGAGAAAATTACTTGCCCAGCCACACTTCAGCGCTGGGAAGATGAATGTGTATTTAAACTGGGTCATTTATGTAGTAGAAATGTGAAATTATATATTGGCATGACATAGGGAGCATGCGTACACACAGGGATATATCCTATACATTCTGGAATAGTGTATTTAAAGGCTACATAAAGAAAGTGTATGTGTATGGGGGGGTTAGAAGCATGGAACCAGATTAGAATCTGACTGAAGTTGTCACAGGACTCTAAAGGTGTTGTCTGTCCTACTTCAGCCAAGTCACAAAACTGTCGAAAGTGCCATCTCCCTCAGACTCATTAGCACCGGGACATTAATTTATATGCGGCTAAAAGTTTCCTGATGCTTATAGTTGGATAGTACAGCACAGGTAGTTCCATGTCAGTTGAATCACCGTTCTATATTAATACTCTTCATTGAAGCGCACACACATAGGCCTACGGCACTGCGCACACACACAAACATTCACAGCACAGAAACTTATCGACGCCACCCCTGGACTTTTAGTCATAAAATAGCTAAGCTACTGGATCACTACAATATATTTCTCAGCAACGATGGGGTTACATCGCTATTTTTAAGTAATAAACGCACATCTTCGTTGTTAAGAGAGACGCTGAACAGACGCAGGTACAAATCTCTCTTTCGATCTCAATAATTCAAATAAATGCTATAATTCATTCACTCAAATTAAATGTTATCTTACGCACTACTGTATCTCTGTGTCTGATTCAAAGCAGGCAAATGCTAGATCCCACGAGCCGTGACTGATGAAAATAACCATAAATTGTACCCTTCCAGTCAAATATTGCGCTGCAAACATCAATAACGATAATAAATTAATAATAATAAATCAATAAATTAGCCATTGATTATCCTCTTACTTGAATCCTTACTGATATTGTTCACAAATACAGTTTCTCTGCAAAAATGAACATAGTTGAGGAGACAATATTTTTCTATTATTTTAGACATAAATTGCAGATTTGAGTCTGTCTATAATTAACCAGTTCCCCTTGGTCAAACTGTTTTTTTTTTTGTGATAAAGGGTTTGATAACTGCCAGCTTGAAAGTATTTGAGACATGTCATGAAGCAAATTGCAAACAATATTTGCAATATGTTCTGAGATTACTGGTAACACTTCTTTTAGCAGCTTTGTGGGTATAGGATCTAACATGCTGTTGGTTTAGATGCTTTACATGACTGAATGTTTTGATGTCTGTTTTTGTCATTAACTGGTGTTAACTTTTATTTGTCTCTTTTCGCTTTAGACCTGATGCTCCTGAAAGTGGACAGTGAAGTGCTAGATGAAATGGAGAAAGACCAGTATGAGAAACATGATTTCACAACTGAAGAAAAATTTAGTCGCTCACAGACTGAAAATCTGTCCTCACGAAAAAGAGCTCTTAAGACAGAAACTATAAGTTATTTCAACTGCCAGCAGTGTGGACAGAGTTTTACTAAAAAAGGAAACCTTAAAGTCCACATGAGTGTTCACACCGGGGAAAAGCCCTTTACCTGCCCTCAGTGTGGAAACAGTTTCGCTCAAAAAGGAAGCTTTAACAGGCACATGAGAATTCACACTGGAGAGAAGCCTTTCACCTGCCAACAGTGTGGAAAGAGTTTCACAGCAGAACTAAACCTAAGGTGTCACATGAACCTTCACACTGGAGAGAAGCCATTCGGATGTGATCAGTGTGGAAAGAGTTTCAGACATAAAGTAACCCTTAATAATCACATGAGGATTCACTCAAGAGAGAACAGTTTTATATGTCATCAGTGTGGAATGAGTTTCACAGACAGCAAACGCCTTAAGAATCATGTATTAACTCACACTGGAGAGAAGCGTTTCATGTGCCATTATTGTGGAAAGACTTGCTCAAACAAAACAAGCCTTAAGACTCACATCAGAATTCACACTGGAGAGAAGCCTTTCACCTGCTTTCAGTGTGGAAAGAGTTTCACGGTTAAAGTAAGCCTTGAAAGGCACATAAGAGTTCACACTGGAGAAAAGCCTTTCACGTGTCTTCAGTGTGAGATGTGTTTCAAATATCAAAAAGACCTGAAGCGTCATTTGCAAACTCATCCTGTAAATACATTGTGATCAGTGCAATGAAAAATGTATTTTACCATCACACTTACAGATACACCTGAAAAATCATGCAGACGTGAGTTTTAAACAGTTCAACAACTTAAAACAGCAAAAGACTATTACATGTGTCAAATTAAGTTGCCAACTTTGAAAGGCACAATGGCCCTGTCCCAAATGGCACCCTAAACCCTCACAGTCTTCCTCTGAGTCCGCACTTTCACAACGTAATGCCGCTTTGACTGCAGGGTAGAAGTCCTCTGCGTTGCTCGCAAACTTGCGTGCTCAGCTGAAGTGTGCATCGAGGGCGCATAGCAGCTGTAAAGGGGGCACTCACAAGCACCCTTCTTTAAGCTTAAATGATGAATGGGACACCCTTCTGTTTTGTGGACTTAACGGACTGCGCACGCAGCAGCCATTGTAAGTCCACAATACTGAAAGTGCATATGAAGTGTGCCGTTTGGGACAGGGCCAAAATGTAATTTTCGTCGCTAGAGGTTGCTTCTTCCAAATAAAGTCACAGCTTGATGACGCCTTGATTTTGTGGAATCATTGGAGTTGTTGTCTTCACCTCTACAGCTGGTGGAAAAGAATCCCGACGGGAGAAATCATTTTCATGGATGAGCTAATGTATTAAAGATTCATTAACCCTGTGCTCCGTCAATTTTGGTAATTCAGGTGTTATACATTATTATAATCTGTTAAGTTTCTACTTATATTTGTGTACACTCACAATAAAAACAAAATGTTGTGCTTTTTGCTTAGTAAAGAAAACAAACATGATGCGCGATCTCCAGCCTCTCTCAATGAAGTTCATTCTGATACTCTTCAGAAAATGACCTGTAACTTAGTGAATACTTGTCACACAAACATGAGACATATGTTTAAAGAAACGTTGAAATGTCAGGTTTTAAATAATGTTAATCAAATCGAAAACAAATTTTCTGTTTATGTAATATGTTTGAAAAGAGAGAGATGTCAGTTGTTTGTGAGCTGCCTCATTATCCACTAATGCGGCCACGCCCATGCAGTCAAATACTGACGCAATCCATGCAAGTATATCCCGCCCGCATCAACTCGAATAAACACATCAATTTTAGTGCATGTACTTTACACTGTTTTGAGACGCGGTGAGGAGGAATAATCCTGGAATAATTTACCTCATGAAAAGCAGTTTATTTCTAAGAGCAACGGATCCAGCCGAAGATTGTGAGGTAAGTTTATTCTGTTAATGTCTGTGAATATTAAACCAAAAAAGAATCCTGAATCCTGCTGCAACATAAAATGTCATAGACGTAAGACTGTTTAGACAATATTTCTTGGGCCTGTTTTGGATAGATTATGAAGTGTTTACTGTAAAATAGCCTAGTGTCACATCAATAAAGCTTTTGTTCAGTTTTACATCACCAAAATAAATTATAATGTATATTAAAATAAAAACCATTATTTTAAATTGTAATAATATTTCACAATGTTTTTTTTCCCTGTATTTTTGATTAAATAACAATTTGATCAAATAAAGCTTGAGCATGGGACACTAGTAATGTGTCCAATCTTTTGACTTGGTACTGTATATAATTAAAAATATAATAGGCCTATATGTTATTAGCATGCTGTGCAATATCAGCAATCGTATTTCTGTTAAGAGTAGACATTACAATATAATAGTATACAATGTAATACAATAGATCCTGTTATCAGTATCCTCACAGATGTATTTTTTTTCTTTTATCTCACAGATTTGAGAATCATAGTGACCTGATACTGGCCCACATAGGACATTGTGCCTTTGGCTCACTTTATATTGTTGACTATATTCTAAATAAACTACAAAAAATATATTTCTATTTGTCCTGTTTTTAACTCATATTATGGTAGTTCCCTCTCAGTCACATACCTGACTCAAAGGCTCATTCATTATGCTGCTCATTATGTGGTTCTTTTGTCCTCTCAGGTGTGAAACACAGCATTATTCATCTTATTCATGCATCTTCGCATACAGCCTTTGTAAAGAAAAAGTGTAAATCAATATATTGTTCGGTCCCTCAGTTTTTCACAATTCCACGATCGCTGAATACAACGCAAATTGTGATCCTGCATAATTTGTTATTTCACCATAAAATAATCACAAAAAAATATTTTTAAATCACAAAAAATAAATATCTAATTTAACTGTAATGCATTATTTTCATGAGGATACAGACGTTGTGGGGCATGCGCAGTATGTGGTCTTTGTCAAAGCAATCTTTCTCATCTGACGTCTCACATAAGTGCCAGGGACCGGGCGAATTGATTACTCAAGATGGATGAATGACCAAATAAAAGATAACACACAAAAAAAAAAGAGTTAATAAAAGCGCTGTATACCATAAACTCAATTCGCTACTGACACACAGGCCAATGTCAGTCTGGCTGAGGATTTTGTGCGAGCGTTTTCCGCCTGTCAGCGCTCACGAGTATACAGAAATGTGTTATATATATATATATATATATATATATATATATATATATATATATAGGCTTATTGCCCTTGAGCAATCAAAATGCACATAATTATGCCTAAATGTCCATCTTGGCGGTTATATCTTGAGTGAATAAGTTTGGGACGCGTGACAGCATTGGTCCGAGCATAACTGTAGGTCTTTAAAGTGTAAGCAATCTAATATAGCCTATCCATCAAACAACAACAACTGGAAACACAAACAGTAGCCTACTTAAACGTAAAGCACTGTTTGTATCTGTATCTTTATGTTGTATTTATTTGTCCTCCTATCATTTGTTTATTAGTTCTTATTTTATCACTGACGGTCTACTTGATTAATTATTTGAGAACTTTTTACTTATATTAGGCAATTGCTTATTGCTGTGATTTACTTTTCCCAGTCATATTTCCCACCCTAAGTGATCATGTTATTAAAGCTACATAGTACACCACTGGACTAGCCTTTTTTGGTAAGATACGTGCATTTAGTTTGTTCTATTGTCATATATGACTATTGTGCATCTAACATAATACATAATATGGTAAATGTGGTATCCTAATTATTAACAATAACATTGTAAAATTATAAAAGTATATAACTATATTACCCTCCCGTGGGCTCACCACCTGCGGGAGGGATCATATGGGGCCGGTGCATAGTGGATCGGGCAACAGTCGAAAGCTAGGCCCCCGACGACCTGATCTCTGGACACGGAAACATGGCAAACCGTTCGCCGCCTCAGGAGGGGGAAGCAGTGCCCTACCAACACTGTTTACAGTGGAGATGGGCAGCTGTTGACCTCAACTGGGGATATCGTCGGACGGTGGAAGGAATACTTTGAGGATCTCCTCAATCCCTTTCATGGAGAAATCATTTTCATGGATGAGCTAATGTATTAAAGATTCATTAACCCTGTGCTCCGTCAATTTTGGTAATTCAGGTGTTATACATTATTATAATCTGTTAAGTTTCTACTTATATTTGTGTACACTCACAATAAAAACAAAATGTTGTGCTTTTTGCTTAGTAAAGAAAACAAACATGATGCGCGATCTCCAGCCTCTCTCAATGAAGTTCATTCTGATACTCTTCAGAAAATGACCTGTAACTTAGTGAATACTTGTCACACAAACATGAGACATATGTTTAAAGAAACGTTGAAATGTCAGGTTTTAAATAATGTTAATCAAATCGAAAACAAATTTTCTGTTTATGTAATATGTTTGAAAAGAGAGAGATGTCAGTTGTTTGTGAGCTGCCTCATTATCCACTAATGCGGCCACGCCCATGCAGTCAAATACTGACGCAATCCATGCAAGTATATCCCGCCCGCATCAACTCGAATAAACACATCAATTTTAGTGCATGTACTTTACACTGTTTTGAGACGCGGTGAGGAGGAATAATCCTGGAATAATTTACCTCATGAAAAGCAGTTTATTTCTAAGAGCAACGGATCCAGCCGAAGATTGTGAGGTAAGTTTATTCTGTTAATGTCTGTGAATATTAAACCAAAAAAGAATCCTGAATCCTGCTGCAACATAAAATGTCATAGACGTAAGACTGTTTAGACAATATTTCTTGGGCCTGTTTTGGATAGATTATGAAGTGTTTACTGTAAAATAGCCTAGTGTAACATCAATAAAGCTTTTGTTCAGTTTTACATCACCAAAATAAATTATAATGTATATTAAAATAGAAAACCATTATTTTAAATTGTAATAATATTTCACAATGTTTTTTTTTCCCCTGTATTTTTGATTAAATAACAATTTGATCAAATAAAGCTTGAGCATGGGACACTAGTAATGTGTCCAATCTTTTGACCGGTACTGTATATAATTAAAAATATAATAGGCCTATATTTTATTCGCATGCTGTGCAATATCAGCAATCGTATTTCTGTTAAGAGTAGACATTACAATATAATAGTATACAATGTAATACAATAGATCCTGTTATCAGTATCCTCACAGACGTATTTTTTTTCTTTTATCTCACAGATTTGAGAATCATAGTGACCTGATACTGGCCCACATAGGACATTGTGCCTTTGGCTCACTTTATATTGTTGACTATATTCTAAATAAACTACAAAAAATATATTTCTATTTGTCCTGTTTTTAACTCATATTATGGTAGTTCCCTCTCAGTCACATACCTGACTCAAAGGCTCATTCATTATGCTGCTCATTATGTGGTTCTTTTGTCCTCTCAGGTGTGAAACACAGCATTATTCATCTTATTCATGCATCTTCGCATACAGCCTTTGTAAAGAAAAAGTGTAAATCAATATATTGTTCGGTCCCTCAGTTTTTCACAATTCCACGATCGCTGAATACAACGCAAATTGTGATCCTGCATAATTTGTTATTTCACCATAAAATAATCACAAAAAAATATTTTTAAATCACAAAAAATAAATATCTAATTTAACTGTAATGCATTATTTTCATGAGGATACAGACGTTGTGGGGCATGCGCAGTATGTGGTCTTTGTCAAAGCAATCTTTCTCATCTGACGTCTCACATAAGTGCCAGGGACCGGGCGAATTGATTACTCAAGATGGATGAATGACCAAATAAAAGATAACACAAAAAAAAAAAAAAAGAGTTAATAAAAGCGCTGTATACCATAAACTCAATTCGCTACTGACACACAGGCCAATGTCAGTCTGGCTGAGGATTTTGTGCGAGCGTTTTCCGCCTGTCAGCGCTCACGAGTATACAGAGAAATGTGTTATATATATATATATATATATATATATATATATATATATATATATATATATATATATATATATATATATATATATATATATAGGCTTATTGCCCTTGAGCAATCAAAATGCACATAATTATGCCTAAATGTCCATCTTGGCGGTTATATCTTGAGTGAATAAGTTTGGGACGCGTGACAGCATTGGTCCGAGCATAACTGTAGGTCTTTAAAGTGTAAGCAATCTAATATAGCCTATCCATCAAACAACAACAACTGGAAACACAAACAGTAGCCTACTTAAACGTAAAGCACTGTTTGTATCTGTATCTTTATGTTGTATTTATTTGTCCTCCTATCATTTGTTTATTAGTTCTTATTTTATCACTGACGGTCTACTTGATTAATTATTTGAGAACTTTTTACTTATATTAGGCAATTGCTTATTGCTGTGATTTACTTTTCCCAGTCATATTTCCCACCCTAAGTGATCATGTTATTAAAGCTACATAGTACACCACTGGACTAGCCTTTTTTGGTAAGATACGTGCATTTAGTTTGTTCTATTGTCATATATGACTATTGTGCATCTAACATAATACATAATATGGTAAATGTGGTATCCTAATTATTAACAATAACATTGTAAAATTATAAAAGTATATAACTATATTACCCTCCCGTGGGCTCACCACCTGCGGGAGGGATCATATGGGGCCGGTGCATAGTGGATCGGGCAACAGTCGAAAGCTAGGCCCCCGACGACCTGATCTCTGGACACGGAAACATGGCAAACCGTTCGCCGCCTCAGGAGGGGGAAGCAGTGCCCTACCAACACTGTTTACAGTGGAGATGGGCAGCTGTTGACCTCAACTGGGGATATCGTCGGACGGTGGAAGGAATACTTTGAGGATCTCCTCAATCCCACCAACACGTCTTCCATTGAGGAAGCAGTGGCTGAGGGCTCAGAGGTGGATTCATCCATCACCCAGGCTGAAGTCATCGAGGTAGTTAAAAAGCTCCTCGGTGGCAAGGCACCGGGGGTCGATGAGATCCGCTCTGAGTACCTCAAGTCTCTGGATGTTGTGGGGCTGTCTTGGCTGACACGCCTCTGCAACATCGCGTGGCGGTTGGGGACAGTGCCTCTGGACTGGCAGACCGTGGTGGTCCTCTTTTCAAGAAGGGGACCGGAGAGTGTGTTCCAACTACAGGGGATCACACTTCTCAGCCTCCCGGGAAAGTCTATGCCAGGGTACTGGAGAGGAGAATTCGCCAATAGTGGAACCTCGGATTCAGGAGGAACAGTGTGGTTTTCGTCCCGGTCGTGGAACACTGGACCAGCTCTACACCCTTTCCAGGGTGCTGGAGGGTTCATGGGAGTTTGCCCAACCAATCCACATGTGTTTTGTGGATTTGGAGAAGGCATTCGACTGTGTCCTCGTGGTGTCCTGTGGAGGGTGCTCTGGGAGTATGGGGTCCGGGGCCTTGCTTAGGGCTGTTTGGTCCCTGTACGACCAGAGCAGGAGCTTGGTCCGCATTGCCGCAGCAAGTCGGACTTGTTCCCGGTGCATGTTGGACTCCGGCAGGGCTGCCCTTTGTCACCGGTTCTGTTCATAATTTTTATGGACAGAATTTCTAGGTGCAGCCAAGGGCCGGAGGGTGTCCGGTTTGGGAACCACATGATTTCGTCGCTGCTTTTTGCGGATGACGTTGTCATGTTGGCCTCCTCAGACCAGGACCTTCAGCGTGCACTGGGGCGGTTTGCAGCCGAGTGTGAAGCGGCCGGGATGAGAATCAGCACCTCCAAATCCGAGGCCATGGTTCTCAGTCGGAAAAGGGTGGCTTGCCCACTTCAGGTTGGTGGAGAGTTTTTGCCTCAGGTGGAGGAGTTCAGGTATCTTGGGGTCTTGTTCACGAGTGAGGGAAGGATGGAACGGGAGATTGACAGACGGATCGGTGCAGCTTCTGCAGTAATGCGCGGTCGATGTACCGGTCTGTCGTGGGTGAAGAAGGAGCTGAGCTGTAAGGCGAAGCTCTTGATTTACCGGTCAATCTACGCCCTACTCTCACCTATGGTCATGAGCTGTGGGTCATGACCGAAAGGACAAGATCCCGGATACAGGCGGCCGAAATGAGCTTTCTCCGCAGGGTTGCTGGGCGCTCCCTTAGAGATAGGGTGAGAAGCTCAGTTACTCGGGAGGAGCTCAGAGTAGAGCCGTTGCTCCTCCACATCGAGAGGAGCCAGCTGAGGTGGCTCGGGCATCTATTTCGGATGCCTCCTGGACGCCTTCCCGGGGAGGGTGTTTCGGGCATGTCCCACCGGGAGAGGCCCCGGGAAGACCTAGGACACGCTGGAGGGATTATGTCTCCGGCTGGCCTGGGAACGCCTCGGGGTTCCCCCGGAAGAGCTGGAGGAAGTGGCTAGGGAGAGGGAAGTCTGGCCGTCTCTGCTTAGACTGTTGCCCCCGCGACCCGGCCCCGGATAAGCGGAAGATAATGGATGGATGGATATAACTATATTATATAATATAGCGAAATCCTGGAGGGACTGATTGTTTTATGTGAATAAGAAGGCACAATGATGCTCAAGCAAAAACTCTAGGCAACAACACCCACTAGTCAAAAGTCTTTTGGACACATATCTATTGTGTGTTTTGTGGCCTTAACTCAGTGATTTTTCAAGAACCACACATAAATGTTATTCTCTTTTAAAAATACAAGCATGACCATACATGCTCTCATATTATGGTAGCCCAGTTTGTGCTGAATACAGTGTAATGACACTTCTGTCATTAATGTGTTTATAAGCAACTAAAAAAAACACAAATGTCAGAGCATGTCTAAACTTTTAAAGGGCCCTAAAACTGTGCAGACCTGGAGAGGTTAAGAGAGCCCTGCTATTTCACACCATCCTGGTTGAGAACATCAGGCAAAAATACAGAAACGCAAAAACAACTGATTGCCTGGGTAACTTATGGAAGTATTTTTTTTTTAAAAGTACAAACTCTAGGAGTACACACACATGGCATTTGGCTTCTCCAAAAAAAGAAATGCAACCCTCGGTGTGGAACTTTGTACAGTTGTGAAGAGAAAAGAAAGTGGTGCAGCTGGAGATCAAGAGGAAAGTGAGGTCCTTTTTTCTCCGTGACGGTGTTAGTCGTATGACATCAGACATTTGTGATGTCAAATGCATTTTGTCAAATGCACAAATGCGTTTGTGATCAAATGACAAAAGAAAAAAAAAAATGCAAAAAAGATTACTCACAGACACAATGAAAAATTGCCAGCTTAGGCCATTTTGGGTCGTTAGACCTACAGATGCAGACCACAACACGTGTTAGCAAAACATGAACACAACAACTCATGTCAAATCTCCTCCACAGTCATGGTATATTGTCTACCAAAAGTATAGAAGATATGGCAGATTAAATCGTGTGTGTGAGTCAAAGGGAAAAGCATGTGCATACAGTGAGTTTAGGGGGTGCCTCCTCAATGCAAAACAACCTTAAACAACCTGGGGAAGTAGGTTTGTGTAGCCCAATGGACCACAGAATGGATCCATAAAGAAGACAAATCCTCCATGATTACAGTCAAAACAGATCTCGTTACAACCAAGTCTGACCTGGTTAGCCAATTTCAAGAAAGGCTCAGCAGATTTAAGCAACACATATTTAACATTAGATGGCAATACAAGCCTAGAGGCAAATCAGGGAGACCCTAAAAACAGATGACTGCATGCTGCACATTGATTTTTGTGAAAATTTCTTGTGCAAATACAGCCAAGAAATTCAATTTCCATACAGGGGTACACTGCTGAAGACCAGTCACCTCTCGCCTCCTGCTCCATTTCTCCTAGTTGACGACATGACCCTACAGCTATCTGGGCCCACCTTGACCCAGTACTTCATATGATAAGACAAAGACACCCTGAAGTAAAAAAAAACCTTCTCTTCTTCAGTGACGGGCCAGCCACTCTGTATTGGCAGAAAGGGAACTTCTACCTACTCTCCACACAACCATATAAACTAGGATTTGAAAATATCAACATTACTTTGAGGCAGGACACGGCAAGGGGGCATTGAAGAGATCAGCAGACAGAGCCATAAAGCATGGAGAGGACATCCCCTCAAAACATGGAGAGGACATATATATATATATATATATATATATATATATATATATATATATATATATATATATATATATATATATATATTTGTTGAATAAACGTTTCGTTGTCATGTTTTGTGTGTTCTTCTTTGCGTCCACCCCACATGTGCTGGTCCACTCTGTCATCTTGATATTTTAAAATAATATTTTAAATAATTAAATCATACCTGTATAATCCAGTGTGTTCAATGGTGTGGGGGCAATAACATGCAAACAAAAAACTGCATCGAAATATCACAGTTTTTTCCAAATAAGAAAAATACATGTGAAAATTGAGTTTCTTTAAAAACACATGGTTTACATAAAATCTTTTATGTATTTATAATTTGAAAGCAAACAAATAGCCCTGTTTAGGAAAGGAACATGCCTTTCAGAAAATATAATTTGCATCTTAATATTGCAATGAAAAGCCACCCATGACAAGGTGGACATATCTTATGGTTTATGCGCCGAATAATGACCCATAATTATCTAAAAAAAATGTGAGGGAGCTCAGCTAATATGTTTCTTAAAGTACTTAAGTGTCTACCATTTATGACGACATAAAGCAAATGGGAAATTAAGACCAAAATGTGTGAGTATTGTGAGGGTTTAAAGGCACTTAGACCCACATAATATTTTAAAGTGTCTTTGGTCTTTACATGGTTTCTACAAAATAAGCCGGATATCAAGGTATGATGTCATTGATAGGCGACCTGGTTAAAATAGCTTATTTTTCTGGATTTAAACATTCTTGGAAACATCTGGGATAAAGGACACAAGTCCACAAAATATATAACAATGTTCTAGTGGTTTTTGGATATTTGAATTGAAAAATCTTACAGATTGTGCCTTTAATTACGTTAAGTACAACATGGATGAGTGCAGCATAAGCTCATTGTTTGGGTTCAAGAGGAACTGCATAAAGGTAATCATACATTTGCCTTCTACGTGGCCTCAGATAACTTACACAAGTAAATTTAGCTACATTATTGACTACGAACGGTGAAGCGATGAATAGTCTGAAAAGCTTTTATCAGAGGCTTATCAGTACTTCCATAGTAATAAAGTCAGTCGTGTTTTGTTTAAGGAGGTGGGACACAACCTTATCTACCTTAAAGCAGACGTAGAGCCTTGAAGTCCCGCATCACCGGACCTGGGTTTTATTTTCAACGTCAGGTGGAATACAAACGGCTGGGTGCTCGTGTTGCTGGACCAGCCACGCAGCTGCAATACTTTGGAAGGTAAAATGTTGATTCTTCAGTTCTATGCGTTTTCTAATATCAGTTTGCCTGTTATATCCTAATAATTTGTTAACAAACATGTATTCGTTGCTTCAATGAGCTCACTGTCTTAAATTAATATATTGTTTAAATGAATACATTGCTAGCTAACTTGGACACAGTCACCTCTGATAAAAGATCACTCTAAATTGTAATGTAGACATGCATTTTCTATATGTATTGTGAAAAGCGATATACAAATAAATGCAAAGTGCAGAGCAAAGTGAGTGTTTCAACTTTTCAAATGAATTCCTATTAAAGTTAAGCTTCCATAGGCATGATCTGAAAACGCGCCAGACTGAACATGCGCCGTGCTTACCTCAAATCTGCTCAGCTCTTCGCTCTCGTGATAATGAAAATAAATTGGTATATGCATTTACAACTATTTATACAATATAACAAGTTTAACATCATTAACAACAGACATTTAAATTAACAGCTAAAACAGAAGAAAACATTTGTATGTACACTTTCATTGAGCTGAGCGGGAGACGCTGGTGCTGCTGGACCGGGATGGGCTGCACAATAGAGACCCTGGTAAGGCTCTGCCAGCGGGACATCCTCTGGGATGAGTGCATATTTCCACAGGTTTGCAGGGCTGTCATAAAAAGTTACAATGCATCTGAGATAATGTGAGTTCAATAAAAATCAGTGCTTAAAATAAAGACTTGGACGTAAATATATAAATGTGAAAATATATTGTAACAGTTACATTTCATAAGTAATAAACTGTTAACTAATAATTGCTAACGGTAAAAACAAAACAAAAAAAAAACCTTTTCTGCTCCATTTCTCTTTAAAATCCCCGCACAAACGTCACACACCTGTTATTGGCCATTTAACAAAGTTCGGTTCAGTGTTGCCAAGTCTGGAATTGAGTTACTTTTACACTGTAGCTGTGGGTTGTTTATAGTCTATAGTCCACAGGTTTAAGTTGTCTTTACTTTAGCAATAGTTCTATCGCCCACCCCCCACATTTTGACAGTGATTCCACAAATTTTCCTTTCCTGTAGCTCAAACAATAAGAGCGTGGCGCTAGCAACGCCAAGGTCATGGGTTCGATTCCCAGGGAAAGCAAGAACTGACTAAATGTGTACCTTGAATGCAATGTAAGTCGCTTTGGATAAAAGGCGTCTGCGAAATGCATAAATGGAAATGTCATTTTGATTAGCAATTGGAGGGTTTTGCTGTGCAGACCTGGCAACCCTGTCCCTCGGTTCGGCCTCCGTGCACTTCACACTAGTGCGCAGCCTTCACTTTGGGACACAGCTTTTGTCTGGTCTCGTTTAAGGAAGGACTCACTTACCTTGCGTTACTTACCTGCATCCTATGTTTGCTACATGTCTTCATTGTCTCTCCTGATCCTTCGTGTCTCCATCATCTCCCTAGTCCGCCATGTCTGTTTATCCTCTCCATCTCCAAGTCTCCAGCCAATCTCCAGTCTCTCTCCCAAGGTGTGTGCTCCATCGTCCAGCTTCTCCGCCATCCACGACCTCCTCATCCATCTTCAATGATAAAGACTGTCAGTATTCCTATTCACCATTCATTTACTTGACATCTCTTCTGCTATACTCACCACCCAGTCTGCATATAGTTTTGCTGTCAATAAAACAGTTTGTTGTGAGTCTCTGTTCCGTAACACCCATAACATGGTAGAAATATACGCATGCACACTAATCTGCACCAACTCGAAGTGGAATCATCCATTAAACTGTATGTACAGTGTTTGGTTAACCATAGATTTAACGAAATTCAGAAAACTTATTGACTTTGGGACAATGGAAAAATATGCATCCTCATTTCTAGGTTTAGGACATATTTTTCCATGTTTTTACAGGTGTTGCTTGAGAATAAGAAAACCCTCACTGATCTTCATTTCTACTCAGCAGTCTTTCCCTTGGTCTAGCAATATGTTTACTGCTTCAATCTAAAGAACCAAGGAATTTGTCCTAAATAATCATAACCTCCATGACGAACAAGAGAGACTCATTAGGGAGTTTTTATCCTGCTTCATTAAGCCAGAATACCTGATTGACAGCTGTCTGGGCCGAAGATTGCTCAACCTGAAGTACATTTTGTTGGCTTTGATGCATCAGCCATTTTGGACCAACTTGGGAGGAACCACGCTGTGTCCAATACTTTCAGAATGAAGGTAGTCCAGGCCTACGTTAGCTGTGCATCTGATCTTTCATCTCTAACAGTTCATCTCTCAGGACATTGCTGATTCAGATGCACAGGAAAGTCCTCAGATTCTTCCTTGCCTCCAAAAGTTGCCAGGCATGTTTCCTTTTGTGAAGCTCAGTGACAAAGAAAAGAGCTAATTTTCAACAAGACCCCAGGTTATTGCCATGGTTTCAAAAACACTTATCACCTGTTTTATATGTTTCTAACTGCTATTTTCATACATGTACATATACTTATTTTTCTCATCCTAGATATGTCAGGGTTCTGTCACTTCAGTCTGTTTATTCTTGGTTTGGTGACAAAGCTCTGACACTCCTTCTGTCTTTTCGTTGTGAGTGTGCGGTTCCAAGTTCTGCCTCTTCTCTTCTGTTCACGTGAGTCTTGTGTTTGGAGTGTGGCGTTCAGATCCCGGCACTTCTCTCTAGTTTGGTTTCATTTCTCTGTCTTGGTTCGGACATTCATGCTCTGTGTGTTTGTCTACTTTTGTGAGCGCATGGGATGAGCATTTGCCCATTCTCTGTGTGCTCTATCTTGTTGTGTGAGCACGTGGTTTTCGTGTTCACTCGGGTCATATGCTCTTCTATCCGTGTGTGTTTCTTCTTTATGTCATATGCTCGCATTCCTTTTGTGTAACTCCACAACCCCCACTGAACTGCAGATCGGCATAGATGGCTGAGTTTGACACATGCACAGTACAATTTTTTTAATACTCTACTAGACATCGGAGGGCAGCACTGAGTCATGTCATCAACAGGAAATTTGCTCAGATCAGGATTGAAGAAAAGTAGTGGATGGAGTAGTAGTAGTACCATTGCAACACAGTTCAGAAGAAATAACAACGCACAAACGCTCGTCAAGTACACCGTCCATTGTAACGTCTTCCTCCTCCTGTTTCAAGCACGTTGGTTTTGATTTGCTTTTTCCGCACTCTTTTCCTACGACTGTACACTGTGCACAGTACTGTGCGTATTGCCACCTAGTAGACGCTTCTGAATTTCTTGCACTGTTGTACATGCACCGTGCATGCAGTTAAAAAAATTGGGCTGAAGTTAGGGTGGCCACACGTCCGGATTTTGAGCCCCCTGTCCAGCGTCCGGCGCCGGACACTTATTTGTCCTCCTTTCTGGAGTTGCGCTTGTAACGGAGGCCAGCTAGTAGTTGCTCTAGCGACTGAAGTTAGGGGTTGCAGCCTTTAGCCTCTTTGTTAGAGCGTCCGACTCTCATGCCGGTGGACCCGAGTTCGAGTCCCGCTTGGAGCGGGCGGGTCGAACAGGAGGGGTTACATTGGTGACGTGACCCGGATGGGAGTGAGGTTTAGGGGGGTGAGTGTAACGGAGGCCAGCTAGTAGTTGCTGCGCTAGTAAACCTCACTCCTCTGATCTCAAGAGACGCTCTAGCGACTGAAGCTAGGGGTTGCAGCCTTTAGCCTTCTTGTTAGAGCGTCCGACTCTCATGCCGGTGGACCCAAGTTCGAGTCCCGCTTGGAGTGGGTGGGTCGAACAGGAGGGGTTACACACTGAATCGGCCTAAAAAAACCCCGCTCTAGAATCTTTATTGGGATGCAGCAGCATAGTGTCTAATGCCGAAAGATCTCTGGTCAAACAAAGGATTGACTGAAAGCGGTGTCAAAAAAAACATCTGATATATCATTGGTTAAAAACGTAAACAAGCCTCCACGACGTGCTGGCTACGTCATATCATAACGGTAACATGCCGAAACATCAGACCTCATTTAATCCAGAATGGACAAAAGAGCACAAATTTATATCAAAAAGCAGTAGAGATGCTTTTCATGGATTTTGCACATTGTGTCGCTGTGAAATGTTGTTTTCTGGCATTGTGCCAGATTATTTGTTTATTTATGTATTTCTTTTATTTCCAGAAGTCCAGAAATGTTAGGTTTTCAGGCACTGTGCACTTTGCAAGATCACTTCATCTCAGTGGTCAGTTTTTGAAACAGACATCACAATATCTTGAATAAATACAAACACTGTGAACAAGCACTTTTTTGCCTCTTCTGTTACACACAGGTCTACATCAAGATATATCGTAGATCAAATTGTCTGGCAATGAATAGAGTAGACTATTTCAGAATCACTGTATCATGATACCATCGATATGATGGACAAAACTATATTGTAGTTGTGAGTACACCAGAGTCCTATGCAATTATACTTGCCTCACTAAATGCTGCAAAGTGTCCTCCTTTTTGGTGTTATGGAAATGGCCACCTTAGCTGAAGTATACTTTGGGCTTAAATCTGTCAACCTCAGTGTAGAAACATATAAATCCTATCAAGCAGTGAAATACAACCTGAAGGCTTTGCAGGTGTCAGCCATTCAGCACTACTCAATGAACACCAATGGGAGTGAAATGTAAAACTCTCCAGCCAGAGGTACAAGGCCTGGTTGCATGAAACCTCTTAAGTGGTTGTATCCATAAGGGGGAAAAATCCCTGAGGCAAGGGATTTCTTTAAGATTGTTGCAACAAACGTCTTAACCGTCACCCTTACCGAAGTGTTTATTCTAAGCATTTTGCGACAGTTTCTGGCAAAAAATGGCAATGGAGAAGCGGTTGCTATAGTTACGATATATCACACAATAAACAGAACATAACGGACCACTGCCTTTTAAACAAATGTTTTTTTTAAACATTTACTAAACTATACAGCTGTACTACAATATTTAAGTTATGGAGAATATTAAATGCGGTCTGACGGACGACACAGCACGTCCTCGAGCACATTGTTTTTATGAGTCCAGCTACGACACCTGACCGGAGGATGTTCAAAATCGTTCGGTGTCCTAGGCTCGACCGGCTTTACAGTAACTTAATGGAAACAAAAAGAATCTAAACCAAACTGGACCATGGACAAACAGCATGTTTTTCTTTTTTTTTTAAAGCACCCAAGCCTGCCACTATAATCAGTCACTCTTACACACAAGATGAAAGCCTGCCATGAAATAACTAATTCAAGTGTACAGTGGAAGTAATGAAAAAAATATGAAAACTTTGGTGTTGAATGTTTACTTAATTTTATTTAATCAATATACACCGTTTCAGGTATACTTTCAACAGGCTTATTTTAACCCTTGTGTTATGTTGCGGGTCAATTTGACCCGTTTCGATTTTCTAGTTGCTGGAAATACTGGTCAACCTATGTTTTTTTTCTTGATATTTTGTGACTTTTTCTCATTTATCATCATGAACATGCATGCAAAGTTTCAACATGCTGGTGTTTTTTGACATATACAAACAAAATTACTATAACATTCGTGATGTTCGCGGGTCAATTTGACCCGCATATTTTAACGCTCTAAGGCCCAAAATAAAAACATTTATTGGTTATATTTTGTTATTTTATTTTTTTACTACCTTATGAAGCTAAAAAATTAGGTTTTCCACACTTATTTCAATACAGATATTTTGTCAGCCACAGATGGTAAAAATTACCTATCATTTATTTTTTCAAGCTACCTGATATAATATTAAACCTTTGTTTTCTTTCTTGATATTTTGTGACTTTTTCTCATTTGTCATCATGAACATGCATGCAAAGTTTCAACATGCTGGTGTTTTTTGAAATCCAAGTGCGACAGCAAAAAAAAAAAAAAAAAGAAAATGCAGAAAGCACACACTTGCTGTGTGCTCATCTTGTCAGACTTTATGAAATGAGTTTACAAACAGCCAACTTAGGAAAAGTAAATATTTTCATTATACAGCTACATTTAATTGTTCAGTTATGATGTTCTAAGAAAAAAATGTATATGCAAAACAAGTCAGCATACTGTTTATTTTCAAATTTTGTCAAAACAAAGCAGTTTTCAATAAATCATAGCTTCAGATATATTTGACAAACGTTGATATTAAAAGTTTACAGTTTGTACCTGAATCTTTGTTGTTTTTCATAGTGTGATTTTTGAGGAATTGTATTGAATCCAATTAGGGTCAATTTGACCCGCTCCATAAAGGGTGTACACAGAAATCGAACAGTGCACAAGGGTTAATTGATTGGTAAAAATGCACATTGGTACTTTCTTTCTCAATCAACATGAAATCATCCATTGCGTTTGAGTTCAGCAGATGACTTAAGGGACCTATTTTAATCCCTTAATTTTTTAAAGGGCTAAACCGTTACTAAGGACTTTGTTGCAACGCATAACAGAACTTAAGGGAAAACTTAAGCATATAAGAGAAATACTTAGTGACAGTGTTAAGATTCCTTAAGTGGACCCTTAGGGTTTTTTCTTGCAACCCATGTTTCAATAAGGTTACCCTTAACCTTACAACTAAGGGTTTTCTTAACTTAAGGGCTTTCATGCAACCGGGCCCAGAGCTCTCCTTAGAGAAAAAAAGAAAAGCAGAACAAGCAGCCATTTTGCAGCCTTTCTTCCTTCCTTTTTTTTTTTTTTTTTTTGTCACATGCCTGCTTTACACATTATTACACTGGCATTGCAATCAAATTATAATATACACCCTTATATAATATAATACAAGAATAATGGTTGTTTAAAGGTTCTATTTAGAACCACCTCTTCATGAAAACACCCTTTTCTGTACATGGTTCTTTATTCCCACTTTCTTGTTTTTAGTTCTTATAAACATAATATCTTTTACTTGAAAGAAATTCTTTGAAGTCACGTGCATTTCTGCTTAATCAGACAGTCACATGTTAAAACCACATCATCTGCAAAGAAGAACTGACACTCAATTACACTAAACCCAAACACACACACACACACACACACACACACACACACACACACACACACACACACACACACACACACACACACAGTGATAATTAAAAGGAATTTCTAATTTGTGTTTATGTATTTGATGTATTTGTTCAATTTTAATAATCAATAATAATTTATTAAACCAGCTAACATTTTTTTAAAAATGTTCTGTTTTAGCTATGCAAACATAAAAATGTCCAGTTTTCTTAATGTTAGCTGAACGTTTTTAAGGTTAGTATGATGTTCCTGAAACAATTCTTCTTTAACTACAATTTAGGATTCAAGATTCAAGAGTTTTATTTGTCACATACACAGTTATATACAGAATATACAACCGGCAGTGAAATGTAAACAGGTCCGCTCCATGGACAGTGCAAATTCACAGTTAAAAACACAAGGAGGAAATTATAATAGAAATAGAATAAAAAGTACTCATATATATATATATATATATATATATATATATATATATATATATATATATATATATATATATATATATATATATATGTAAATTATAAATAAATCAAGTCAAGTAGAAAAAATAAAAATAAATAAAGAAGTGGAATAAAATAAGTGAAATAAACTGCAGTGAGTAAACTGTAGACTTATAAATATGTGGTTAACAAATGTACAAAGAGTATAATGTGTAAACAGGTTTATAACAGGTTGTAACAACGAGAACAGAACAGAAAGTGCAGTGCGATGTCAGCATATCGATGGTCACGTGATGTTAAGTGACTGAGTTCAGGAGTCTGATGGCCTGGGGGAAGAAGCTCCTCCTGAGTCTCTCAGTTTTGGCCATCAGGCTTCGGAAGCGCTTACCAGATGGCAGCAGCGTGAAATGAGGGTTTGCAGGGTGATTAGAGTCCTTGATGATTTTAGTAGCTCTACCTTTGCAGCGTTTGGTGTAGACGTCCTGCAGAGACGGGAGAGCTGGGATAAGCGCACGACTCTTTGCAGGGCTTTGCAGTCATGACTGGTGCTGTTCCCATACCACGCTGTGATGCACTGAGTTAATACACTTTCTATCGCCCCTAAATAGAAAGTTTTCAGGATAGCTGGTGAAACCCTGAATTTCCTCAGCTGGCGTAGGTGGTACAGTCTTTGCCTGGCTTTTTTCACCTGTGTCTGAATGTGAGCAGTCCAGGTCAGGTCCTCGGAGATGTTTACACCCAGGTACTTGAAGCTGCTCACTCTCTCTACTGGTGACCCGCTGATCATGAGAGGGGAGTATGTCCGTTGCTGTCTCTTCCTGAAGTCCACAATCAGTTCTTTGGTCTTGCCAACATTCAGAGAGAGACAGTTGTCCTGGCACCATGATGTTAGATGCTCCCTCTCGTCCAAGTATGCCGTCTCATTGTTGTTGGAAATGAGCCCCAGGACAACAGTATCATCAGCAAATTTGATGATAGAGGTGGAGCTGTGTGTGGACAAACAGTCATGTGTGTAGAGAGAGTAGAGCAGGGGACTCAGGACACAGCCCTGTGGAGCTCCCACACTCAGGGTGATGGAGGTGGAGGTGAACTGGCCTACTCTCACCACCTGAGGCCTGCCAGTGAGGAAGTCTTCAATCCAGTGGCAGAGAGAAGAATTCAGGCCGAGATCCAGGAGTTTGGCGGTTAGCTTAATGGGAACTATGGTGTTAAAGGCTGAGCTATAGTCAATAAATAGCAGCCTTACGTAGTTCCCACTTTTGCTGTCGATGTGAGTGAGGGAGGAGTGGAGGACATGCGAGATGGCATCTTCAGTCGATCTATTGGGATGATAGGCAAATTGAAGAGGGTCCAAAGTGTCAGGAATGAAGGAGCAAATGGTGTTTTTAATGAGTCTCTCAAAGACCTTCATGACTATAGACGTGAGAGCCACTGGACGATAGTCATTTAGGCAAGAGGGTTTTTTGTTCTTAGGGACAGGGATGATGGTGGATTTTTTGAAGGAGGTGGGGACCACAGATGTAGCGAGGGACTCATTAAAGATAGTTGTAAACAACCCGGTGAGCTGATCAGCACAGGACCGCAGAACACGACCTGAAATACCATCCGGCCTGGCAGCTTTCCTGACGTCCACACGCTTGAGTGCCCTCCAAACTTCATCCTCCGAGACAGAGATCACGTGGTTGTTGTTGCTCTGAGTGATTCCCTCTGACACGCCACTTGGCGGAGTCGTGTTGCTGCGGTTACAGTCAAAGCGAGCGTAGAAAGAGTTTAACTCATTCACAAGCAACGGATCAGCTCTGACCTCTGCAGAGGATTTAGATCCAAAAGAACAGATGGACCTCAGACCCTGCCACATGCGCCGGGAGTCGTTGAGTTGGAAATGAGACTCCACTCGATCCTTATAACGGAGCTTTGCGGCTTTAACTGCGCATCGCAGAGCATAGCAGGATGATTTGTATTCAGTCATGTTCCCCGATAGGAGACCGGCGTTGTGAGCGGCAGTGCGTGTGTTCACTGCAGCGCGGATTTAATTGTCCACCCACGGTTTCTGATTTGAGAAGGACGTTATTGTTATTGTTTGTGTGGCTTGCTCTGTAAGCGTGTTGATGAAGCAAAGCGCCACATCCGTGAACTCGCTGACGTCAGATGAACTTGCCCGGAACATGTCCCAGTCGATGTCATCAAGAGCTGTCTGTAGCGCGGTCTCTGAATGGGGTGACCAGCGTTTAACTTCCCGCCTCACCTGGGGTTCCTGAACGAGCCTTTGTTTGTATTCAGGTGTGAGGAAAATGGCGGCATGATCCGATTTGCCGAAAGCTGGAATTGACCGAGCTTTGTAGGAGTTCTTAAACGGAGAGTAGCAATGATCCAGTGTGTTTGCTCCTTGTGTAGGACAGGAGACGTGCTGGTGAAAGTTAGGCAAGACTTTCTTTAGGTTTGCTTTGTTAAAATCGCCCGCGACGATGAACGCCGCGTCAGGGTGTTTGTTTATGAAGCCGCTGGTAACGTCATGAAGGCCAGATAAAGCCAGCCCTGTGTCTGCCTGTGGTGGAATGTAAACGGCAGTTGCAATGACAGAGGAAAACTCCCTCGGCAGATAGAATGGGCGGCAGATGATTGTTAAATGTTCCAGATGAGGCGAGTAGGATCGCGAGAGAATGGTGATGTTCCTGGGGTCGCACCATTTCTTGTTGATCATGAAACATACTCCACCACCTTTGGATTTACCGGCCTCGGCTGTTCTGTCCATCCGAAAAACAGAGAAGTTCTCCGACGGCGTCACAGCTGTGTCCGGGACCTCGGGATGTTCCGCCATGTTTCGGACAAATAATAGATGTTACAGTCTCTCATGTCCCATTGAAAACGTATCCTGGCTCTGAGATCGTCCGTCTTATTTTCCAAGGATTGGACATTTGCGAGCAGAATGCTCGGGAGAGGAGGGCTGAATGCCCTTTTTCTCAGTCTGTTGCGGATCCCCGCGCGTTTCCCACAGTGTTTCTTGATTCTTCGCCGTCGACTCTGGCCATTGTTCAACTCGGCGTTCTGAAGAATCTCAGATGGCCACAGAGGATCGGTGAAAGTGTCCTGAAACAGTCCAGTGTAGAGGTAACCAATGTCCAAAAGAGTTTTGCTGTCATAGCAGATCAATGCAGATGATAAATTTGTAAAAATTGAGAGCAAAAGAAAGTAAAATAATAAATAAAAGCACAGTCTTCGCGGAGCGACCTGAACGGCGACCGAACACGGCGGCGCCATCTTGAAGTTTTTTGGAAAATAAACTCTGAATGGAAGAGATGCACATAAAATCATAAATTACACCTAAAAAAAAAAGCACTCAATTGAGGCAGATAAATATTTTATCCACTAAGAAGACATGCGAATAAACACAATGGAAACACATTCAACAAATAAATCCCTTGATGCGCAACATAGAACTCATGACTTTGCCTCATCTGATCATGTGATTGGATAACTGGACTAAATCACAATCGCACGGTATATCAAATATTCTTTTAATAATTTTGAAATATCTGAGCCAAAGTATGTCATCAAAATTATTTTGTATAATCACCTCCCATAACGGTCTCCCACAATTGCGTTCCCAAACATTAGGTATTCAAACGCAAGATAACATGACAGTATTTGTTACTGCATTTTGTCTGCCGCAACTTAGTCATTTATTATGTAGGAAAAAAGAGAGACAATTACCCCGAGTGCAGCAACTTTAATTTTTATTATTAATACTTTGTGCCAGTTTCCCAGAAAGTGACAGTTTGGTTGGAACACACAGCTAGTGTTAAATGAATACTACTCCGTGTCTATATGTCACATTTTGTTTTCATGTTCAAGGACTTTTAGTTTGTTTCTCTTTGCTTCCAGGTTTCTTGTGTTCCTGCTTGTCATGGTAATTCATTGGCTACATCTGGAAATGAAATACTCTTGGAGAAAATATCTATTAACCTGTTAATTGTCACACCTTAGATGCAAAGGAGTTGAAGACAGGCTCTAAGTGCGGCAGTGTTTATTGAGAGAGAGAAAGGAACTAACCAAAATACTCAGAATTCCATAAACTTATAAACATGAACAGAACATCTGGTTAAACACGGCAGTTAATATGAATGATGTTAAGGTTTGAACATGCAATACAGATTTAACTGCTGTGACATGTCTTCATTTATCTTAAAATTAAATAAAGCCATTAAAAAAACATGGTCTTTTTAATAAATGATTTATGCATTCTTTAAAAACAACTTGCAACATTCTTCATTCTTACAAGCAGACACATGTGACAAAGTAACAAGTCTGAGGTAACACGTCTGAGGTAACAAAGTAACACTGTGACACAGTGACAAAGTAACGAGTCTGAGGGCCCAGATACAAGCAGCTGATCATAAAATCTTGATGCTTGGAAATCCACCTGCCCTTTGGTCTACTTTTAACTCTGTCTCTCTACAATCAGTTAAGGAAGTAATTGTAAAACTTAAACCTTCCCTATGTCCTTTTGACTCAATACACCCTCGTTATGTGAAGCAATTGATTGTCGTTATTGGATCAGGACTAGTGTCCTTGCTAAACAAATGTCTGCATTCAGGGTCTGTCCCGGACAGCTTAAAAATCGCCATGGTCACTCCAGTTCTAAAGAAACCCTCACTGGATGCATCTATCTTAGCCAACTTCTGGCCTATATCTGTTTTACCCTTCATCTCTAAGGTGATGGAAAAAATTGTGTCAGTCTGGTTTTAAAACAATGCACAGTACCGAAACGGCCCTTGTTAGAGTACTTAATGACATCTTAATGGCTACTGATTCAGGCGATTCTGTTATTTTAGTTATGCTTGATCTGTCCTCAGCCTTTCATACAGTTGATCATGATATTCTCATCTCTCGCTTGGAATCATGCGTTGGGCTACAGGGGGAGGTCTTAAGTTGGTTTAAATCCTTCTTAACAAATCGAAGCTTCTCAGTAAAAGTCGGTAGTTTCACCTCCTCCTTAGGCAATCTAAGTTGCGGAGTTCCTCAAGGCTCTATTCTATCTCCCACCCTTTTTTTTCTTTATTTACTTCCCTTGGGCTCTATTTTTAGGATTTAAAGTATTTCGTTTCATTGCTACGCTGATGATATGCAGATTTATGTGCCTGTAACTAGAAAAGATAAATCTGCTCTCCGTATCTATCAGCTTGTCTAGATGATGTTAAATCATGGCTCTCAAACAACTTTCTTTTCCTGAACTCAGATAAAACGGAAGTCATTGTCTTCAGCCCTTCTGACTCTAGAATACAAAATCCTATTGATCTTGAGTCATTAAGTCCTTTCTCCTCTCCCCAAGTGAGGAATTTGGGAGTGGTTATTGACAACTGTTTAAAATTTGACAAACAAATAAGTACTGTTGTTGGTTCAAGTTTTTCTGCCTTCGCCTCCTCGCTAAAATCAAATCCTTCCTTTCAGAGAGCTCTTTAGAGACTGTAATTCATGCCTTCATCACATCGCGACTGGACTACTGCAATTCCCTGTACTATGGGATCTCAAAGAAGCAAATTTCTAGATTGCAAGTAATTCAAAACGCTGCTGCTAGATTTCTAAAGAGACGCAACAAATTCGATCACATTACGCCCCTCTTGCGCTCTCTACACTGGTTGCCCACCCAGTTTAGGATTGAGTATAAAATCCTATTACTTGTTTTTAAATCTTTAAATAATCTTGCTCCCTCGTATCTGACTGATCTTCTTCACTTTTACACTCCTGTGAGAGGACTGAGATCGGAGGGAAAACTACTTTTAAAGAGCCCCAAAACCCACCTAAAAACAAGGGGAAATCGAGGTTTTGAAGTGGCTGGCCCCACGCTCTGGAACAATCTTCCAAATTCAGTCAGAATGGCTTCCAGTTTATCTGAGTTTAAAACTTGTCTTAAAACTCATCTGTTCTCTGTCGCATTTGATACAGTATGTAAATATGGGGGCTTTTGAGGACATTAATCTATGTGTGGTTTTATACATATGTGTGTATTTCCATATATGTGTGAGAGTATGTGTATGTATATGTATGGATGTACATGTATGTGTATCTGTGGATATGTATATGTGTATATAGTGATTATACTCTTTGCTTTCTACCTCTTTATCTTTTAACAGACTTTTTTTTTTTTTTTTATCTTTATGTATATTTCTCCCATTATTATTTGTACAGCACTTTGGTCGGCCTTGGCTGTTTTTAAATGTGCTTTAGAAATAAAACGAACTTGAACTTGAACTTGAACTTGATGTATTTGCATAAATTGGGTAGAGATTAATCCTTATTAAAGCTATTAAAGTTATTCGGTCAAGAGTATTGAATGATTTTCTTTTTTTTTCTTTTGTTGTATGATTAACATTTAATGACGGACAGCACCCGATTTATTAGACTACTGTCACTTTAAGACTGAATGCAGAGATCCAATACACTGATACACATCCAATATTCTAACATACACTTAAGATGTGAATACTCGCCAAAACAGACATTTTGACATAATTTAGTGTGCATCTACCATGCAGACATCATTCTGACTGGATCTCTTCCCAAATCGTCCCTCCCTAGCATTTCTGTCTCATTTTATTCGTTTGACGAAAATGTAAATAGATTTATCATATGGTATATGGTTTTTATATAGCTATCGTCTATCAAATTAAAAAAAAATTAATTTGTCATAATTTTTCGGGTTAGAATAGAAATTTCCACGTAATTTCCATGTAATTTCACGTGCTCATTAATTTGATTTGCATTAAATTATTTTAACACGTTAAGGATTTTCAATTAATCGCATGTTAACACATCAATGTTGACAGCCCTACTCACAAAGCACATTGCAATATTGCAACTATTTATTGAAAACACAATTGTAAGAAAGAAGTTAAAGTCAAAATCGGGCGTAAATCGTAATTTGAAAATTCCCCCCTAATTCCCCATAAAAACCATGCTGAGCATTGTAAATAATATAATGATATATATACTTAAAATAATTGTGCAAGTAGTAAAACAATACAAGTGCAAACGGGGCAAAAAAAAAAAAAAAAAAAGGTGTTTTAAGTTTAGAAACATTTTGAGTCGTCCCCGCCCCCACTGTCGTTTTAATTTTTATAGTAATAAAATCATTGAGTTCAGTTAGAGTACAGACACAACAATTAAAAACTGAGTGTCTGCTCAATACAGCGCGAGCCGAAGAGTCTCAGCACAAACGCAGCAGGAGTCAGATCTCATTCATCACGAGCTGAGGAGAGCTGACAGACAAGATGATCGCGGAAGATTTGGTTTCAAAGCGAAATGCGGATTCAGATGTGTGTTGTGTTTTGCTCAATATGATAAGTGGCAGATCAGAGGGCTTGCGAATCCGCGTATCATTAGATAATTTTTCAGTGCACCAAAACGCCAAGTAAGTACAAAATGTTCTTTGTGGTACACATATCCTACGATTTTGGCCATATTATTTGTGTCCTCTTCAAAAATTGCTCTTGAGTTATGTTTATTGTCCCCAACTGTTAGATGAAATTTACGCCCCTGGTCACAATTACTTTTAATTAATTTTTGCTCAGAGGTGGGAATGGGCTTCAATATGAGTCTCTACTTAGCAACACTGAAGAATCAGGATAAACTACAAATCCAGCATAGATGGGTTCAGTGAATGTGGTGGTGAATGTGTGTAAGTGTGTGAGAGTGCGTCCGTCAGAGACGCTGTAGAAAGACAGAGTGCCAGCCGACCAGTCCAGATATACTCCTACTATTTTAGAGGAGGGTGAAGTGGCAGGGACGTTAGTGTTCTTATTATTGTGCCAAAAAGTGTACAATTTATCACAAAAGAAAAGACTCCAGGACTTTTCATTGCGTCCAAACCGACAGTCGCTCCCTTCTTTCCTGCTGATTTCTTTATGTGTTACTGCTACATGACCCTAGCCAATCCATGTAACCTCCCAGTAACAGCGTCCAGTCAGACTCTCTCGACACAGAACCTGCTCATTGTATACAAATCTCTCTGGATGATCAGGATATGGCTGATGCCCTTTCTCAAATGTTGCTTTTCTGTTCCCTTCAGACAGAACAAGTTGAGTATGTGCTGTGTTTGGATCCAGTGTGAGATCGCATGCATCTGAACACAGAAAGACAGATCAGAACATCAATGACATCATACATATACAAGTACATATGTATGTGTGTGTGGTCCTTGTAAACCCTACGTTACTTGTCCCCACAAAGATGGCAATTTGCTGTCCCCCATGAGGAAAACTGCTTATAAATCATATTGCTGTATTGTTTTTCGAATACAAGATGGCCCTGATTATAAGACGACCCCCTTTTTCAAAATGTACCTTTTAGAAAAGGCTTTTTGAAGACCAAATCATGTATTTTATAAAGAATTACATATATATATATAGAAAAGGGTTTTATTTGAAAATAATTTTCATATTGCATATATAAATTTTTAATTGAAAGTACGCTACATACTGGTAAAATGTATCATATTTAAAAATGAACACTTTCTGGCATGCCATAAAAATAACCTGTACCCCATCTAAATGATATAACAATTAAGCTAGTGAAAACCATGTAACCTACCAAAATTTCATTAACAGTAGAAGTGAAATCTTACTGTAGTTTTAAAATCTGGGTACTATCTTAGATTTTAAAATACCGCCACGTTGAAATTTTAGTCCCGTCAGCGAGGGTCGCAAACATGATAGTCACTCTTAGACAATAAGCTTTTCTTTGACTTTTAGTGTTTGGGTGCGTCTCATTCAGCACTCTAGTTAGGGCACTGATCAGGGAGTCGGCCACATTCATATGCACTGTATACTGATTCACGACCTAGGGAGCTGTTTGAGACGCACCCACGCTTGCAATCTTCTAACATTACCTGACGCACTATGTTTCTTGGCACACTCATTTTATGCGTATGTGGCGGACCTATTGTTGTGGGGTGTATTATTGACATGTAAAAGTCTAGACCCTGAATATAAGACAAACCAGTTTTTTCAGATGTATTTCTAAGAAAAGAAGACATTGTATTTGAAACAATACGGTAAGGCCGTGTTCACACTTGACGTCTTTTCTGAAGCTGTCAGCGTCTGTTTTACATTATAATCCTATGGAGGAAACCGTGTTTTCAAAAAAGTTGTGAGCGTTTTTTTAAGCGCCAACACCAATGTCTTTTTCTGCAGCTTAGCGTGTTGTTGAAAGTTGTGCAACTTTTCTGATACACACCCTACGTCAAGCGCCTTTTTGACAGCTGGCCAATGACAAGCGAGTAGCGAGACCTGACTCATTTCCATAGCAACAAGAAAAATGGAGAAGGTGCTGGTAGATTGACTAAACAGCAGTAGCAGGTCTTCAAAACTGACTTTTGTTAAGTATAAAATATGCCGCAAACCACGCATCATCCAACCGGAGGTTCTGGACTCAATTATTGTAAGCACCATACTGTTTTCTTCCCTGTATAATGTCGTGCACCCACAAACGTCATTGTGAACCGACATTCTCCTCCCCGTTAACGTCAAAAGCCAACGCAAGAGCCAACTTTCTCTTTCTCAACATTTTGTATCTCTGCGCCACACAGCACTCTTGTTGCAGCTGTTGTTATAGCAACAAAAGATGCACTCGGCTGCTATTAGAACCAAACGCGGACTTTTTTTTTTTTTTTACTAAAAGAGCGCTTTTGTCAACTTTTTCTTGTTAAAAAAGACGTCAAGTGTGAACACAGCCTAAATTATATTTTTTGAAAATGTGAAAATGCAAAAAGTTTTTTGTGATGGGAAGGTTTAGGGGATAGAATATACAGTTTTTACAGTATAAAATTCATGGTGTCTATAAAAAATTCTCATAAATCATGGAAGCCCAACATGTCTATGTGTGTCGGTGTGTGGACTTACATTTTTTTAGTCCTGGCCTGACCCTTAAATGTCCTCCATGGTCCAAACTAAAGAGAGACAAAAACACAAACACTAACAATGTTCAATAGACTAATAACTATGAAATGGTTTTACTATTTTGTAAAATAGATATAGTGGCGCAATTAAAATAAGTGGTCAAAAAACATTTTAGCAGTTTCTTCACAAAAGATCTCTTTAGCTGGGTTTAGAATACAAGATATCACCCCGATTTTGGCATGATCTGTCCTGTATAGCGTTTCATAGTAGACAACAACCAAAGCCAAGTATGTGACATTCCGACAGAGTGAAAAAAGATAAATGCTGGCGAACGATAGTGGAGGCGCTTAAGCAAACCTGTGAGTATTGGAATTAGCATTAACATAGCAAAAGATTAGTTCACTCCTGAATAATTTACTCACCCTCATGTCATCCAAGATGTTCATGTCAAGGATGTTCAAGGTTTTTGAGAAAAACATTCCAGGATTTTTCTCCATATAGTGGACTTCAATGGGGACCAACGGGTTGAAGGTTCAAATTACAGTTTCAATGCAGTTTCAAAGTCACTTTGGAAAGGTCATGGGTGACGTAGGTGGATGCACCGATCGCTGAAACGCTGCAAAGGTAGAGCTACTAAAATCATCAAGGACTCTAATCACCCTGCAAACCCTCATTTCACGCTGCTGCCATCTGGTAAGCGCTTCCGAAGCCTGATGGCCAAAACTGAGAGACTCAGGAGGAGCTTCTTCCCCCAGGCCATCAGACTCCTGAACTTAACATCACGTGACTTCACGTCAGGATAAACATACTGACATTGCACTGCATTTTCTGTTCTCGTTGTTACTGTGTAACAACCTGCTATAAACCTGTTTGCACATTATACTCTTTATACATTTCTGTTAACCACATATTTATAAGTCTACAGTTTACTCACTGCACAGTTTATTTCACTTATTTTATTCCACTTCTTTATGTTTATTTTATTTTTTCTACTTGATTTATTTATACTTTTACAGATATATATATATATATATATATATATATATATATATATATATATATATATATATATATATATATATATATATATTAGTACTTTTATTCTATTTCTATTATAATTTCCCCCTTGTGTTTTTAACTGTGAATTTGCACTGTCCATGGAGCGGACCTGTTTACATTTCACTGCCGGTTGTATATTCTGTATATAACTGTGTATGTGACAAATACAACTCTTGAATCTTGAATCTCCAGTGTTTACAAAGTAAACATGCAAAGACTAGGTCAAATGCCCTTTACAAAAAAAGGTAAAACAACGATTTTGAAATTGGAGGAGAAAATGAGTTTTTCGCTCTTCTGCCTTACGTCACGTGTGACCTTTCTAACGTGATTACATAATGCATGAATTCCTGGAAGAACATCGCAGTGCTAGTGCAAGACGAGTATTTGTGGTTAAAAAGTACATTATTTTATTTTTTTAGAAAATAACCAATCATTTTTGCTCGATAAGAACCTTATTTCTCTGCTGGGATTGTGCAGAGCACTTTGAAACTGCACTGAAACGGCAATTTGGACCTTCAACCCATTGGTCCTAGTTGAAGTCCACTATATGGAGAAAAATCCTGGAAGGTTTTCCTCAAAAACCTTAATTTCTTTTCATCTGAAGAAAGAAAGACATGAACATCTTTGATTACATGGGGGTTTAATAAATTATCAGGAAATTTTAATTCTGGAGTGAACTAATCCTTTAAAGATAGCAAGCGATGGCTGGTAAGGGAGCAACTTGTAGTCTCATGTTTCTTGTCCACAATAAGAAATTAGGAGTCAAAATAGCATAATCTGACACAGTGACTAGCATAGCATAATCGCAACAGACAAAAATATTGTGTAGTCTGAACCTGGCATTAGATGACCCTAATCTTATGCAGACATATACTATATTGCCAAATGTTTCAGGATGCCTGACTTTACATGCACATGAATTGCACATGAACACATGACATCCCATTCTTAATCCGTAGGGTTTAATATGGAGTTGGCTCACCCTTTGCAGCTATAACAGCTTCAACTCTTCTGGGAAGCTTTCCACAAGGTTTAGGAGTGTGTTTATGGGAATTTTTGACCATTCTTCTAGAAGCGTATTTGTGAGGTCAGGCACTGATGTTGGACGAGAAGGCCTGGCTCACAGTATCTACTCTAATTCATCCCATTCTAATTAAATCTAATTCTATCGGGTTGACCAGTCAAGTTATTCCACACCAAACTTGCTCATCCATGTCTTTATGGACCTTGCTTTGTGCACTGGTGTGCAGTCAATTTGGAAAAGGAAGGTGCCATCCCCAAACTGTTCCCACAAAGTTAGGAACATGAAATTGTCCAAAATGTCTTGGTATGCTGAAGCATGATTCGTCACTCCAGAGAGCACATTTCCACTGCTCTAGAGTCCAGTGGCGGTGTGCTTTACACCACTGCATCCAATGCTTTGCATTGCACTTGGTGATGTTAGGCTTAGATGCAGCTGCACGGCCATGGAAACCCCTTCCATTAAGGTCTCTATGCACTCTTCTTGAGCTAAGGACACACAAAGTTTGGAGGTCTGTAGCTATTGACTTTGCAGAAATTTGGTGACTTCTGCACACTGTGCACATCAGCATGCTCTGACCCCACTCTGTGATTTTACGTGGCCTACCTCAATTGCTTCCACTTTGTTATAATACCACTAACAGTTGACCATGCAATATTCAGTAGTGAGGAAGTTTCACGAATGGACAGGTGGCAACCTATCCCTGTACCACGGTTGAATTCACTGAGCTCCTGAGAGCGACCCATTCTTTCATAAATGTTTGTAGAAGCAGTCTGCATGCCTAGGTGCTTGATTACACATTTGGCGATGGAAGTGATTGCAACACCTGAATTCAATGATTTGGAGGGGTGTCCCAATACTGAATTTGTGTATCTTAATTTTAAACTTGGCAAGATTAACATGTTATTTACCTATTTATTACTGTGAAGCTGCTTTGAAACAGTCTGTAGTATATAAAGTGCAATAGAAATTAAGCTTACTTGACATACACTGTGAATTTAAGTAGTAATTTACTTAATTAAAAAAATATATTTAATTTTTAATATAACAAATCATTTTACATTTCATTTAAAGCTGCAGTTCGTAGCTTTTCTTGGTTAAACATTATAAAGTAAATACATAACCAGCCAGTGTTCAAAACAATCCCCTTACCCTAGCCTGATTCACAGTGGTAAGCTTGTAATAATGTGTTCTAATCTGAGTGGCACTGGTAGCTTTTCACAGGAAATACGAGCTTCCACCGTTCGTCTTTGTGTCATTGCGTCACGTCTAAAGGAGTCCGGGCTAGTAGGCTATATTGCGTGTGTGGATTCTGCAGGTGGCAGATAATTTGTGGCCTCTTCTTACAGTAGCTGGAATGTAATTAAACTTGTAATTTTCATGGCGGCTTGTAATACATAAAGTTCAATAGACAACCCACACATACACCTCAAAACATTAGATTCTTCCGCGTTGACCTGTGCTGATGCACAACCCATGTAAAAGTAACTCTGCAATTTCAGGGTTCAAACAGAGATGGCGACAAAGAGGTAAAACTTACAGACTGCAGCTTTAAGTAGGCATGATTCACAGTTTGTTCATCTATTTAAAAAAACTGAGATTAACAGTATTGGCAATCTACTGTAAAAAACAAATAACACTCTTACTGCTACACATACTTAAGTATCTTCAGTGTGTAGTTTGGGTCCTTCAGTTTGTTATTTAGCAGCTTGACTCCTGATTCTCCTGGGTGATTGTAGCTCAGATCCAGATCTTTCAGGTGTGAGGGGTTTGAACTCAGAGCTGAAGACAAATAACCACATCCTTCCTCCGTCACCATACAGCCAGACAACCTACAGATACACAGTCAGGTCTTCTATAGACACACATCAACATACAGATCATCTACATCTTCATCTATCAGTTAACATTTTGACCGACTGACTACATAATTTCTATGTTTTTAATACCACAGTATCTCCAGCTGACAGTTTGCACTCTTCAGCCCGTCAGAGAGCAGCTTCACTCCTGAATCCTGCAGATCATTGTTACTCAGATCCAGCTGTCTCAAGACACAGTTTGAGGATTGTAGAGCTGATGACACAATTTCAAAGGACTGACCAGAGAGATTACAGCCAGCGAGACTGAAAAAGAGTAAAACACATGAGAATTAAATTCTTAACCTCTTTCTACAAAGGGTATTTCAATAAAATCAGCTATATTCCATTCTTAAAGAAAATGACACTCAAGATGTATCCCTTGTCATGACAACAGAAACTGTAATTACATTCATAAAGCATCTTGATGAAAGACATGATTAATAACTCACAGGGCTTTTCTGCAGTTGATCACAGCTGCTATCAATCTTCTTCTACCCTCATCTGATGTGTTGTATTTCTTGAGGTCCAGCTCATCCAGTACCTCCTCTGACATCTGAAGCATGTAGGCAATTGTTGAACAGTGAGCAGGAGAGAGTTTCTTCTCTGAGTGTTTGTCAGATTTCACAAACTCCTGAATCTCTCTGGGCAGAGTCTGATCTTTCACTTGCAGCAGACAGAGGAACAGATTGATGGATCTTTCAGTGGAGAGTCCATGTCCATCTTTGATCTTCTCTTTAATGTACTGTGCAGTTCTCCTGATGCTCTCTGAGCTGTTCTCTGTTTGTGTCAGTAGATCCTGTAAGAGTCTCTGATTGGACTCCAGTGAGACACCCAGCAGGAACCGCAGAAACAGATCCAGGTGCCCATTCTCACTTTCAAGGGCTTTATCTACTGCACCTTTATGCAGATTATGCATTAAATAAAAAACCTTAAGGGTCTCCATGGTCCTGCTTAAATAACAGTCAAACACATGGAAAGCAGCAAGAAACTCCTGGACACTCAAATGAATAAAGCTGTAGACTTTTCTCTGATTTATCACAGATTCCTCTTTAAAGATCTCAGTAAAAATCCCAGAATACACTGAGGCGTCAGTGACGTCTATGCCGCTCTCTCTCAGGTCCTCCTCATAGAACATCACATTGCGCTTCATCAGCTGTTTAAAAGCCAGTTCACCAAGTTTCACAATCATTTCTCTGTTGGATTGCTGGAACTTCTCTGGATCTCTCTCTTCATACTTCTGATTCCTCATGTTGATCTGAATCAGCAGAAAGTGGATGTACATTTCAGTCAGAGTTTGAGGGATTTCTGTACTGTCATCTTGTTTCAGGATGTTTTGAAGCACAGTGGATAAGATCCAGCAGAAGACCGGTATGTGGCACATGCTGTGAAGGCTTCTTGCTCTTCTGATGTGTGAGATGATTTTGCTGGCTTGATGCTCATCACTGATTCTCTTCCTGAAATATTCCTCCTTCTGAGGCTCATCGAACCCCTGAATTTCTGTCACACGGTTGATATATTTGGAAGGGATCTGATTGGCTGCTGCTGCTGGTCTGGAGGTGATCCAGATCAGAGCAGAGGGAAGAAGCTCTCCTTTCATGAGGTTTGACATCAACACACCCACTGATGAAGTCTCAGTCACATCAGAAACTTTCTGAGCATCTGAAAACATCAGTGTAATTCTGCTTTCATCCAAACCATCAAAGATGAACACAACTTTACATTTCTCATAAATCTTTGAGTCCAGATCTTGAAGTTCAGGATGAAAGTCCAGCAGAAGTCTGTGAAGGCTGTACTGATCATCTCCAATCAAGTTCAGCTCTCGAAATGGAAGCACAAACATGAAATCTACATCCTGATTGGCTTTCCCCTCTGCCCAGTCTAGAATGAACTTCTGCACAGAGACGGTTTTTCCAATTCCAGCAATGCCTTTAGTAAGAACAGTCTTGATTTGGTCTTTCTTACATCCTGGTTCAGGTGAGGTTTTAAATATGTCATTGCCGTAGATTGGAGTGTCTTGTGAGGGTTGTGCTCTGACTGTTTTCTCCATCTGTAAAACCTCATGTTCTTCATTCACTTTTTCTTTCTCTCCCTCTATGATGTACAGCTGTGTGTAGATCCTGCTCAGGAGGGTTTCATTCTCTTGGAGCTTGTTTCCCTCAAATAATCTCTCATACTTGTTCTTCATGCTGGTTTTGTGTTGGTCTTTGACTCTGTGCAGGTCTCTAGTCTCCAAGTCTGTGTGTGTCTGCAGGACTGCTTCAGTTTCGTTCTGTCTGATGTCGTTCTGATAGTGGGATGTAGTGGGCAGCACATATCTAATCGGTTCATAAATCTCCTTCCTGTTGAAATAAAAAAAGAGTAATAAAATGACATTGACCTTGATTACAATAACCATTATAGACAGGAAGAGACAAGTTACATGATTTCATATCGTATGCAAATGCATAATAGCCTGGCTCCACCCTCCTACGTACTTCCGCTCAATTTTCATTTTCCTTCAGGACTCCTGTTCGGTATATTCTCTGATTTTCTTCGGTCAAATTTTAACCGGTCCAATCAGCGAACAGAGGGAGTGGCTGAGAACGATGAGGTTGATGTCGTGCGCTAGTTTGAAATTGACATATGTCATGACCAAACATTAGTGATTGGTTATTGCAGATCCAGAGTGGCTCTGGGCAGATCCAATAGTTTTAAACTTCAACAGAGTACCCGCCTTCAAGGAAGTTAACGCTTTTCAGTGGAGAGTGGCCAGACACTCAGAGAGTCTGGTAGGACCAGGCTAAATGCGCAAGTACATTTTGTTATTTTGTTATACATACAGAGGGTCAGAGGTCACTGGTTCATCACTGAATTGAAATGGGTGATCCATGGATGTGTTACTCTTCACAGACACACAGCTGGGTTTTGGAGACTCTGAACTCTGTCTCCTGCTGATACTGACAAAATACAAAAATGGCATTTTAGAGCCCTAGCTAAACTATGAATGCAGCATTTACATGTACATTTACTCATGTTTAACACTGTACTTTAAGTCTCTTTAGATAAAACTGTGATAAATGCAAAAAAAATTGTGTCTAACCTGGGGTCAGAGGTCACTGCATCACTGAATTCAAGGGGAAGATTCATCATGGATTAATCACTCCTCAATGACAGTTTGATTCAGGAGATGGAGAATGAATTTTAAAGTCAGCGTCTAATTCTCATTTCCTAAAAATAGAGGTTGTTTTTAGAGCTTTTATGTTTTAAACTTTTTTGTAGTATATAAGGATGCTGTAGTGTTTAAATATTTTAACCTATAAGATAATAGAACAAACATAGTTCAACGTAGTATAATCTTTATATTAAAATGTATTTGAATGTTATATTTAAAACCGTCTCCTCTTTTTCATCAGGGTCTTTATTCCTGCCCTTTCTTATTTTTGTCTTCATAGACATATTTGCTTTTCTTAAATTTAAGACACATGTGACTGAACTCAATTTTTTTTTTCTGCCTAGACAGACTAACTCAGATTTCACATGACTTTGACCAAAACTGCATGATCAGAGAGGAACTGAAACTAATAATAGATAGTTAAGACACATAGAGGACTATAATGGATATTTCTCAGCCTTCATTTTCTGATCTGAGCTTTTTAAACTTAATTATTATTTTCAATATTCAGACATTGTTATATATTCAGTTTGCTGCAATATATATTCAATGTGAAAGTATTATAATATAAAAATATGTTAAAACTAATGTTAGGTGTAGGTGTAATTACAGAACAATTTACATTTACATTTAGTCATTTAGCAGACGCTTTTATCCAAAGCGACTTACAAATGAGAGCAATAGAAGCAACTAAAAACAGTCAAGGGCAACAATATGCAAGTGCTGTAACAAGTCTCAGTTAATCTAGCACAGAACACATAGGACAGAACAATTTCTTTTTTTTTTTTTTTTTTTTTTACTTTTACAGAAACTAAAAACTATCCCAGCTAAAGTTTTGTACAATACAAATTAAAAATAATTTCAAACATAATGTGTCTGTTATTGAGGTATTTTGTTATACTCTGTACATTCATCTACATATTTCTTATGGTTGGTTCAGCTTTTAATGTTTTGCTACAGCAGTGTGTGAATGCACAGTTTGAAGTACTGTAATATAGTATTATAGCAATTATTTTTGTAAAGGCACATCTGGAAAACCAGTATGTATGCATTTTTTCACACAATTGTGCAACATAATCACCAATTACAATTTCATATTGTAGAAAATTGTTTCATATGAAGAAATCTGAGGGGGGAAAACCAAGTCATTTAGCATGAAATATAATGATTCAGATTTGAAATCTCATTAATTAAGACCTATAATCTAAACAGCAGATCATTTTATATGAATTATGAAGAATAAGTTATGAACTTACCACAAAATATGCGGCTGTTTAAATGCAGTCTTAACTGTTTAAAGCCTCAGAGTAGTGTCTGATTTTTTTTCCTTTCACTTTTGTTCTGGGGTAAATTCATATCAACAGAATCACAAAAGGAAAGAGGAACAACAAGAACAAAAAAAAAGAGAAGACAAGCAGAAACAACTACAACTGACTTCCAGCCACAGCCTTAGCCTTGTGACACACTAAACCATTTTCAAAGCTTAACGATTGCAAAACTACAGACATAAGGGCAGTTTCCCATTTTTTAACATAATTGCATAATTGCCGCCCATTCTATCTGCCGAGGGAGTTTTCTGCGGTTGTCGCGACCGCCGTTTACATTCCACCGCAGGCAGACACAGCGCTGGCTTTATCTGGCCTTCATGATGTTGCCAGCGGCGTCATAAACCAACATCCCGACGCGGCATTCATTGTCGCGGGCGATTTTAACAAAGCAAACCTAAAGAAAGTCCTGCCAAACTTTCACCAGCACGTCTCCTGCCCCACACGAGGAGCAAACACACTGGATCACTGCTACTCTCCGTTTAAGAACGCCTATAAAGCGCGGTCACTTCCAGTGTTTGGCAAATCGGATCATGCCGCCATTTTCCTCACTCCCGAATACAAACAAAAGCTCCTCCAGGAACCCCCGGTGAGGCGGGAAGTTAAGCGTTGGTCACCCCACTCAGAGACCGCGCTACAGGCAGCTCTGGGCGATGTGGATTGGGACATGTTCGGCGCGAGTTCAGCTGGCGTAAGCGAGTTCACAGACGTGGCGCTTTGCTTCATCAACACGCTTACAGAGCAAGCCACGCAAACAATAACAATAACGTCCTTCTCAAATCAGAAACCGTGGGTGGACAATTCAATCCAGCGCGCAGTGAACGACGCACTGCTGCTTACAACGCCGGTCTCCATTCAGGGAATATGAATGAATACAGATCGTCCTGCTATGCTCTCAGACGAGCAGTTAAAGCCGCGAAACTCCGTTATAAAGACCGAGTGGAGTCTCATTTCCAACTCAACGACTCGCGGCGCATGTGGCAAGGTCTGAGGTCCATCTGCTCCTTTGGATCTAAATCCTCTGCAGAGGCAAGCGTTGATCCGTTGCTCGTGAGCGAGTTAAACTCTTTCTATGCTCGCTTTGACTGTAACCGCGGCAACGCGACTCCGCCAAGTGGCGCGTTAGAGGAAATTACTCAGAGCAGCAACAACCACGTGATCTCTGTCTCGGAGGATGAAGTTCGGAGAGCACTCAAGCGTGTGGACGTTAGGAAAGCTGCCGGGCCGGATGGTATTTCAGGTCGTGTTCTGCGGTCCTGTGCTGATCAGCTCACCGGGTTGTTTACATCTATCTTTAATGAGTCCCTCGCTACATCTGTGGTCCCCACCTCCTTCAAAAAATCCACCATCATCCCTGTCCCTAAGAACAGTAAACCCTCTTGCCTAAATGACTATCGTCCAGTGGCTCTCACGTCTATAGTCATGAAGGTCTTTGAGAGACTCATTAAAAACACCATTTGCGCCTTCATTCCTGACACTCTGGACCCTCTTCAGTTTGCCTATCGTCCCAATAGATCGACTGAAGATGCCATCTCTCATGTCCTCCACTCCTCCTCACTCACATCGACAGCAAAAAGTGGGAACTACGTAAGACTGCTATTTATTGACTATAGCTCAGCCTTTAACACCATAGTTCCCACCAAGCTAACCTCCAAACTCCTGGATCTCGGCCTGAATCCTTCTCTCTGCCACTGGATTGAGGACTTCCTCACTGGCAGGCCTCAGGTGGTGAGAATAGGCCAGTCCACCTCCACCTCCATCACCCTGAGTGTGGGAGCTCCACAGGGCTGTGTCCTGAGTCCCCTGCTCTACTCTCTCTACACACATGACTGTTTGTCCACACACAGCTCCACCTCTATCATCAAATTTGCTGATGATACTGTTGTCCTGGGCCTCATTTCCAACAACAATGAGACGGCATACTTGGACGAGGTGGAGCATCTAACATCATGGTGCCAGGACAACTGTCTCTCTCTGAATGTTGGCAAGACCAAAGAAATGATTGTGGACTTCAGGAAGAGACAGCAACGGACATACTCCCCCTCATGATCAGCGGGTCACCAGTAGAGAGAATGAGCAGCTTCAAGTACCTGGGAGTAAACATCTCCGAGGACCTGACCTGGACTGCTCACATTCAGACACAGGTGAAAAAGCCAGGCAAAGACTGTACCACCTGCGCCAGCTGAGGAAATTCAGGGTTTCACCAGCTATCCTGAAAACTTTCTATTTAGGGGCGATAGAAAGTGTTTTAACTCAGTGCATCACAGCGTGGTATGGGAACAGCACCAGTCATGACCGCAAAGCCCTGCAAAGAGTAGTGCGCTTATCCGAGCGTATCTCAGGGTCAGCTCTCCCGTCTCTGCAGGACGTCTACACCAAACGCTGCAAAGGTAGAGCTACCAAGATCATCAAGGACTCTAATCACCCTGCAAACCCTCATTTCACGCTGCTACCATCTGGTAAGCGCTTCCAAACCTGATGGCCAAAACTGAGAGACTCAGGAGGAGCTTCTTCCCCAGGCCATCAGACTCCTGAACTTAACATCACGTGACTTCACGTCAGGATAAACATCGATACACTGACATTGCACTGCACTTTCTGTTCTCGTTGTTACTGTGTAACAACCTGTCATAAACCTGTTTGCACATTATACTCTTATACATTTGTTAACCACATATTTATAAGTCTACAGTTTACTCACTGCAAAGTCTACTTCAATTATTTTATTCCACTTTATCCTTATTTGTTACCTTTTTTTCTCTTGACTTGATTATTTATAATTCTACAGATATAGACATATATATATATATATATATATATATATATATATATATATAGATATATAGATAGTTTTTTTATATCCTATTTCTATTATAATTTCTTCCTTGTGTTTTTAACTGTGAATTTGCACTGTCCATGGAGCGGACCTGTTTACATTTCACTGCCGGTTGTATATTCTGTATATAACTGTGTATGTGACAAATAAAACTCTTGAATCTTGAATCTTGAATCACACTAGACGATTCGGCCGGACTGCGAGACCACACATCTGACGATTGTTGTAACCATTTCACAGTATCAATTCCACAGAACTTGTGTGACAGAACGTGACTTCAGAAGAAAAAGTTCAGAAGTTGGTGTGCGTTTTGTTTTGCATCAAAAAATAAATAAATAAAAAAATAAAAAATTATAAAAAGGCACTTGTACTGTTGCAATAGCTGTAAAAATAGATCTTTCTCAATACACCACTTTTGTGACTTGTTTGTGGCTGCCATGTTTCAGCAATAAAAGCATGCAACATTAGTTTGGTGAAGCAGTCTCACCCTCATCGGCTATTGTGGGTATCCTGTCGGAGGCAGTCCGATCAAGAGTCATTTGACATATACAATTTGGAATCTCTACGAGTTGCTCCTCAAACACTGCCCCTTTCACACTGAAGTGTTCTGATGTGACTGCGACAGACGTAGCCTGTATGTTAGAGTGAGAGTTGAAGCTTACCTCATTTTCACAGGAAAAATAAATGTAATTTCCTGAAAATGGTCTCAATGGAATTGTGGTCTTTTTTGGAAGTCGAGAAAGTACATACTAACAGGGTGGAAGATGACTTCAGGGACACGGTAAATTAAGAAAATTGTATAACTATTAACTATAGTTTCACATGATTTATATGTATGATTAGAGTACCCTTACAAAAAATAACCATGGTTTTATTGTAGTAAAAGTGTAGTGACCATGGTTTTTTGGCTAATTGATTACCACAGTTTTACCACAAATACCATGGTTAAATTATGGTTAGAGTAGCAAAACCATGGTTAATTTGTGGTTACCATGGTTTAGCTTCACAATAACCATGTTTTTTTTTTTTGGTTTTATTTGTAGTAAAACCATGGTTCATTTTCGTAAGGGTAGTTTAACTTAGTCTATAACATAATTTACAAATATTTTGAGGTTTTATCATTTCATGGTTTATATTTCTTGCGGAAGTTGATTACTTTGCACTGAGGACATGATGAAATTGAATGCATACATCAATTAAAAGGTGTGCAAAATAGTATTTTTAATGTCTATTATCTCTCTTTAAGTGATAAAGAAGACCTAAATCTACAATTTAAGCCATTTATTATGAATATGTGGCTCATTTTAGAGAAAATATGAGTAAATAAATAATTTACAGAATGATACATCTCAATAAAAATAAAAAAACATACAAATATATAATAAAACTTTTTTGTTGTTTTTGTTTTTTTTGTGGTCCAGAGTCTCAAATACAGACACTTTTATTTTGCTTTCGTGTGTGTGTGTGTGTGAGAGAGAGAGAGAGAGAGAGAGAGAGAGAGAGAGAGGCTCATAAGGCTGCGCAACGCTCCTGCATTAGCTGTGATTCGGCTAAAGAAAGGTTTGTGTTTTGGTTGAAGGAAGGTTTGTGTTTAAAGTGTATAGGTCGATACAAACCCTGCAGACTGTTTTATAGCTTTATGACATTAGTTATATTGTTATGCTTAACATTTAACACCGTTAGCATGTGAGTAAAGCGCAGTCGTGATAGAGAAGCGGAGCTTTTGGAAACTCAAATCCATCCGCGAATCACGAACACAAACGTGTAATGAAAACAATTAGCGTATCTTTTAATGAAAGTGCAGTCTATTTATCTATATATCATACATACCAAACATAAATTTAAAGCAATGTAATCATAGTAATGATGTGTCTGTGTATTATGTGTGCTCTTGTGTTCATATAGTACTATTAGGAGGTATTTAATGACTTTTTGGATAATGTTTAGGTCCATGAACTCTCATTCTGACTGATACTGAACTAGAGCCGACGAGACACACTCAGAGATTTAGTGTGGATTTATTTTTCTTTCTGTTAATTATTCTCATTTTACACAGAAAAAAACTTCTAGGGAAGCAACGAAATCCACGTGTATAAAGATGGCGTTTATAAAAGAGGAGAGTGAAGACATGAAGATTGACGAAAGTGTGAAGCTTGAAGAAAGTGTGATTGAAGTGAAGATTGAAGAAAGTATGATTGAAGTGAAGATTGAAGAAGCTGACGAAGAAACTGATAATGGAACTGACGAAGAAACTGAGGAACACACAGGT